>PVLC010002286.1:0-71312 GCA_004027655.1 Graphiurus murinus | reverse complement strand
CAAATAAATAAATAAATAAATAAATAAATAAATAAATAAATAAACGTATGTGTATACATATGTACATAGGCATACATATGTATATTTATACACACAGATATTTGTACACCCACAACAAAAGTTTCAGAGAGCCACACTTTCCCTTATTGTATGTAGGACTCAAATGTTTGTATTTCATTTTAACCCTATTCTATCTTAATAACCTTTTTGTGATGCTAGTTTTCACCTAGATATCTTTAATCTTTTATGTGTATGCCATTTCTACCCAAATGCAGTAAAAACTACAGATCCCTTCTTGGAGTGAAATGCATAAAACAGAGTTGGGGTTGTAGCTCAGTGCTGGTGCGCTTGCCTAGCATGCAGGAGGCACAGAATTCAATCCCTAGTACCACAAAAATAAATAAACAAATACATACATGCACACATATTTAAAATAAAACAGGTAAGTCAAAATCCAAAGGAGTAAAAAGGAAGCAAATTACATTGAAGTACAGAACTATCCCTGGGCCTCTTGGGGATGGATGCAGGAAGGCAGTGTCCATGATCCCCAGGTTAAGAACCCTTATATGACGAAACTGATTTTACAACCGACTCCTGAGCCATAACCTACAGTTTGGAAAAGATGATTATAAACAAAGCCTCAGAACATTGTATAATAATCAGATATTTCAGGTGCTTATTAACCTGTTATGATTTTAATGCTCTTTTCCCTCCCTTTTGCCATGCTTCACCTATCCAGTCACCCACATACATACACACACATGCATAAATATGCATGTACACCCACACACAAGTGAACACAAAGTCCTCACATGTGCACATGCATGCAGATCTTAGGTCACATATCTGGAATGAGACAAGACACTGGGTCCAGCCCTTTCACCTTCCACCTTCCTGGCTGTCCCTCGATCACAATTCCCTGGCTCCCTCAGAACTACTTCTGTGACGGATTATCTCTGTAAGACAGTGCTCACCATCCTGAATTTCATGGTGACTTTCGTGGCAGTGTGAATCAATAGGTACATTCTGCCTGAAATAATGGTTAATGGTGGTGGCACGGCCCAGAGCCCTCGACATTTACTCTGGCATGTGTTTCCCTTTGATAGGTGGCTTCTCCTTCCCACCACAAGACACTTACTTCGCATGGCATGCCCGGTCTGCAGCTGGAGCTCTAAGTTGGCTTCCAGTGGCCATACCAAACATGCTCTATCTCCAACATGAAACAGCTTAGCCAGGGGGTGCTGGGAAGAAATGGAGTTTACAGTCACAACTGAATTATGCAGGTGCTTTCTCAGATGATTTGAGATCCCAATTTCCCGCTGCCATAGCAAAATGCCCAGGGTTCTCCTTTGCATGCTGGAAAATGATTGCTGCCTGAACAGACTCCAGGCAACAGTGATAAGAAGCCCCTTTTGTGAAGCACATTATAGGTCATGGGTCGAGTTGTTCCCCCTAAGAAAGATATGGGGGTGTCCTAACCCCCAAAGTCTCAGAATGTAGCTTTATTTGGAGAAAGGGTATTTGTAGAGATAAAATTAAATTAGGTTACTTAGATATCTAGTACAATAAGACTGGTATAAAAAAGTCACACTTGGATGCAGAGGCAGACACATATAGAGGGAAAACAAAGCACAGAGATGCAAGGAAAAGACATTCCGCTATAAGCCATGGAGAGAAGCCTCAGAAGAAACCAACCCTATTGACAGACACCTTGATTGGGGACTTCGAGCTGCCAGATTGGGAGACTGTAAGATCAGCAGCTGTGCCTCTGTCTTGTGAACTTGAAAGGAGGAGTAGAATGTTTTTCTCCTCTCTGTGACCACCTGGAAGCCTGGAGTTCTGAATGAGAGAGAAAGGGCCTCTCTCCTGATTGGTAAAGCCTTACTGCTTCACCGCTTTGGGCTTTGGGCTTTGTGTGGTCAGCATTCTGCATTGCCAAAAATTGTGCATACTCCCATGAACAAATCAGGAAATAGGGGAAGAAGAACATATAAATTCATTTCCTCTTTGGCATGAGAGCGTGTCACACTGCTCTAGAATTGACTCTACTAGCAAAATTATCAGAGCTAAAATGAGTGTTTTTATTATACCCAACATACACCATATTAAAAATAGATTTCCTGGGTGTTGCCCTAATGACTAATTACATATAAAACCACTGACTATCAATTTTTTTATTCATGTTCTACAGTTAGTTAGAAAAGCAAACTAGGGCCTCAGATATGTTCAGTCCCATAGCTTCATGTAGATTGGAAGATACTGAGTCCTGGAGAGGGAACTAGACTTGTTCTAGTAGATCAAAGCATTAAATCCATATCCTCTGGCCTCTTCCCTATAGTTGTCCAGCCCTACCAGGCTGCCCAGCACAGCCTGCCAAAGAGGTTTCTACTTTTATACATCTACACCTGACCACTCTTCCCTCATGTAAAGCTTTAGAAGTTGAAAGGCTGCAAAAAAACTTATGAAATTATCCCAAAGAATTGACAAGCTGGCCTAGTGGTGCACATCTATAATCCCAGTACTTGGGAGGCTGAGACAGAAGGATCACAGATTCGAAGCCAGCTTCATCAACTTAGTGAGACCATGTTTCAAAAAAAAAGAAAGAAAGAAAAGAAAAAGAAAAGGTCTGGGAGTGGGGGCATGTTGTTTGGAAGTAGAATGCCCCTGGGATCAGTCCCCACCACCATGGGGGATGGGGAGAGTTGCTATTTTTCATGAAGATAACTTTTTACCCTCAAGTTTTTTAATTGTGCCTAGACACATTCCTTTATAGATCCATTTAAAATATTTCTTTCTTTCTGTGCTATTTTCCTTCTAATGCTTCTTTTTCCAGCCAACAGAATTCTGTGTTTTAAATCTTCGTTTTTAACCCCTAGTCCTTCTCCTTTATCATAATTCTCTTTTCTTATCAGCTTGATGAATTAATTATACAACTAATTACTTTTTGAGCTTCCAAATGATTTACTATTGTGTATGCCAGAGTTTTCTTCTGGATGAGAAAACACTTATTTTACACAATAGTGCCACTGCTTGTATTATTCTTTCTGTCACGGGGCAGGGGCAAGAAACAAACAATAAGATTCTTATTTACAGCACTGGAGCCATCCTGAATGTCACTACAAGCCCTTGCCATTGTACGTTTCCATCTTGGGCATGACGTCTGAAAGGCATAGAATGGTGATGGTCTTTGAGACCATGAAACTAACCTCCTCATTTCTGAGTTGAAGGAACTGAAGCACAGAGGTCCTCCCTGGACCATGCAGCTAGCTAGCGCTCGATATGGAACTAACCTTCAGGTTTCTGCCCCCAACCCACTGTCTTTTCCACTGCCCAATAAATCCCAGGAATTCTTCCTGAACTCTCTGACTTCATCAAAGGCTAGTGTTGTCATCCACTCATGTTATCACACAATAATTTGCTTATCTGGTTGAATCATTTCAAGTTGCCCCAGCATCAATCTTTAAACAGTCCTCAAAACTTCTTCCATGTAGCAGAATTCAGAAGCTATCCGCAAGATCCTGTACAAGACCCTGGGGGGAGGAAGAGGATGGGGGTCTGGCCTTAGGCATAGACAAGTTATTAACCTTCCTGTACCTCAGTTTTCTCATGTTTAAAATAAGAATATTGATGCTTTTTTTAGAATTACATGAGATAAGATGTAGAAAAGGCTTAACATGTATTCAAACAAGTATTCGTAACAAGTCAATAAATATTAATGATTATTATTCTAACTACCAAAATCAAATACCACTTAATAGTGGTCTATAAATGTTTATAAGTAAATGTAAAAGAATAATTAGTGTAACTGCAGCAAGTGCAGGATGGAGCAGTAGAAGTTATCTTGGGCTGTGAGCTTCGAAATCTGAGCTCCAGATAGACAGAGCTCTGCAGCTAGGAAGCTGTGTGGCATGGAGGAAGCAGTGTCACATCTCTAGGTCTCAATTTCTTAATCAGCAGCTCTAAATCTAAGCTCTCAATGTAAAAGGGAAACTCCCAGAGAAGTACAACTTAACTGACTCACAGTCAAAGCAACCCTGTCTGAAGCCAGAAAGTGAACCCCTATCAACAATTATTGTCCCCTTTCCATTGAAGAAGCTGGTTCCCTGGTCTACCTCCATGAGCCAAACAATCACTGGGCCATTATTCTGAAGGAAGCACCCTGTCTCCAAAGCAGGCGTGATTCCATCCTTGCCTTCACGGGAGCCACCTGCCCAAGCTCCAGCCAGACAAGGGAGCAGATAAACAATGAATGTCACAGCAATTAGTTTTGGCAATTAGGCGGGTAATTAGTTCTGCAGCATGCAGAAGGGGAGGAGAAAGTAAATCAGCACTGAGGAGAGGTGATGGAAAATATGAGTAGGATTCAGGTCCCAGGGACACCCAGGTGCAAAGGCATACATTGGGATCCCAGGCCCTTCCCCACCAGTGCCACTCTGGCGAGGCTCTGACCCTTTTAGTACAAGGGGCCTCTGTCCTTTCTCAAGGACACCTCACATTCCCTATGTTCATTCCAGGCTAACAATCTTTCTGGTTTCTCACCAAGAATTCTATCCACAGTGTCAACTACACAGAGATGCACAGAGCAGTAGTTTCCTGGGGCCTGTCCTCTCAGCTGAGAATACATTTGTCTTGTTTTTCTAGTTTTGGTAACTTCTCTCTAAGGAAAGATTAATATTCTATTTTTCTTGGGCTAGGTGAGAGGTGGATGCCATATAATTATATGATATAGTAGGGGGGAATAAAACAGTGTTTTGTGTGTGTGAGAGAGAGAGAGAGAGAGAAACTGGGGATTGAACTCAGGTTCTGCCCCAGCCTTATTTTATTTTTATTTTGAAACAGGGTCTCACTAGGTTGATCAAAGTCTCACTATTTGCTGAGGCTGTCCTTGAACCTGTGATCTTCCTGTCTCAGCTTTCCAAGTACTGGGATTATAAGCATGGGCCACCAGGCTGGGCAATAAAACAATTTTAAAGTCAAAGACCTGGGCTTGGATTCCACCCTGGTTACTTGCTGAGCTCTGATCTTCAGTTTCCTCAGCTCCAAAATGGAAATAGTAATAGGGTCCAATAGTTCTTATCTAAGAACAAATTTAATTTCACATTTTTTGGGGCAGCATGCTTATTTTAAAAAATTATATGTTTTATCAGAAATTCTAATTTACCAGGTCATTTTCTATTTTGATTTGCAAAATCTGGCAACCCTAGCTAATAACAATAACAACAACAACAATACTAATAATAATAATAAATAATTATAATAATAATACCTACTTCTGAAAGTGTAGAAGATTAAATCAAATGCCATGTTTATAACCCCTAACAGAGTGCCTGTCAGAGAAGTAAAGAAACTAAAGTTCCTTTCTTCTTACTTCCTTTTGCCAGTTTCATCTGAAAAGTTAGACTTTTTCTACTGAGCCTGTGGGTATACAGTAACACCAAGAGCAATAGACTAGTTTTGTCTGGAGACAAGGAAAAGCCTTTCTAATGTGCTACCTCAGGCACCGAGTTCTAGCCCAGGCCCGGAGGTGTCTTGAAGACAAGAGTCCAGCAACAGAAGCCCTGGTTGCAACCTTTTCTCCTTCTTGCCCTGATATCCTGAACTGGCCTCTCAAATTACTTTTCTCTTGACTTAAAGAACTGAGGCTGACAGAGGAGGACACAGAATTGAAACCAAAGAATGTGGTGATGTAGGAAGCGTGGGGCACAGCAACAGTTTGTCCAACGCACTGACAATGGTTCTGGGGAAAAGTCAAGGAGGAGAACCTGTGATAGATCTCACACTTCACAGTTGGTGTGATGACCCACCTAATCAAAGGCACCTTCAAATTTCATGAGACAGGACACTTGTACTATTATGGGAGCCCTCTTTAAGAAAAAAAGAAAAAAGATTCAGAATTAGAAATGAAAGCGAATGTTTACTTAGAATGAGAAATGATATCATGACAAATTACAGGAGTGCTGGAGAATTAGGTCCCTTTCTTCTACGATCTCTACAAGTGATTTACCAGAAATGCTGACATAGGAATGTTTCCTGATTATCACCCAGTTTACTTTCTCCACCTGGAACTCTCAATAACTCTTAGCAACCCAGGCGCGCATAGGGCCCCTACATGTGAAGGGACTTGTAACTTACACCTCATTAGCTTCATGATATATCTTCTCTTGCACCTAACTGAATACTTTTATAACCCATGTTTATTACACAAGTAATATTGTAAGCATTTTAGTGGAAAACAAAAGAAAGAAAGGTGGGCGAAAACTCTCACAATCCTACCATCTTAACCAACCTTCTGTTTCTTTTTTCGGTATTCTTTTTTCAATCACACTTATCTATGCACAATTTATGCATTTGAAATCATGATGTCTTAGTCTGTGTTCTGCTGCTAACCAGAATACCACAGGCACAGCAACTTATGAATCAAAGGAGTATGGTTCTGGAGGCTGGAAAGTCCAAGAGAATGGTGAGGGTGCCGGGCACTCGACTGGCAGGGCATGGGGAGCTGCGGTGAAAAAAAAATGCTTTTGAGACTTTATTCCTGATCTTGAAGATGTCAGAGGGGAGAAGGCAAAAGAGCCAAACACCCGGAGCAAAACTCAGCTCTTCCTTTTATTACAAGTTTACAAAATTAAGATTGGGTCATTAAACCATTGACTGTCTCTGGCTAAGAAGTAGAACATAGGTTTAGGAATGCTTTAGGAGATAAGCTATCATCTAGCAGTTTTTGCAAGAGCGGCTGAGGTTGCTGTCTTCAGCTCCCTCCTTGAGGCAGTCTTCCACCCCAAAGCAAAGCAAAACGTGTGAAAAAGCAGGAGGGAATAGCTTAGATAGTGAAGGGGCTATCTAAGCTATCTCTTTAGGTCACTGTTTTCAGTTTTCTTAAGAAAGGCAGTCTTCTGCCGGGCACGGTGGTGCATGCTTGTAATCTCAGTATTTGGGAGGCTGAGACTGGAGGATCTGGGTTTGCAGCCAGCCTCAGCTACTTAGTGAGGCTCTCTGCAACTTAGTGAGACCCTGTTTCAAAATTAAAAAAAAAAAAAAAATAGGACTGAGGGTGTAGCTCAGAGGTAGAATGCCCCTGAGTTCAATCCCCAGTACTAAAAAAAGAAAGAAAGAAGGCAGTCTGTCTTCTGCCAAAGCAAGAAGCTATAAATCCTTAAACCAATATTTTTTAGACTTAGAAAAGTTTCCCACAGGGGTCTTACTGTTGTGTCATAACATGGCAGCAGGGCAGGAGAGCAAATTGAAGACAATAAGGATGAGCAAGAGTACAGAAGGGGACTGCACTTTTTTTTTCTGTTGGGAGTCCACTCCCAGAATAGCTATTCTAGTCCAGTGATAATGATATTTATCCATTCATGAGGGTAGAGCCTTCATGACCTAATCATTTCTTAAAGGTCCTACCTCTTACAACTGTTACAATGGCAACTAAATTTCACCATGAGTTTGGAAGGGACATTTAAACCATAGCACAAAATCTAGCTATAATTTCATACTCCTTTGTACTTAACATGCCATTATTTCCCTATGGTTCTCCATTGTCTGAATCAACATGATATTTCAAGGCTGTAGGATAATCCATTATCCTGCAATTGTTAGGAATGCATATTACACAGATAAGAATTGTGTAGCTAAAAACTGCATTCTGACCTGACTCAGGACAGTTCTAACCCCCAAAATTTTCTTTTTACAAAGAAGGACCCTAGCAACATTATAATTCTCAGAGGTGTAAATAATCTGTCAATGTAAAGAGGAAAATCAGTCAAACCAATTATTAGGTGTGGGCAGATAAAGAAACTATCAGCAGGTTGAATTTCCACTTTTCAACTAATTTCTTCATCTAAGTAATTGAAAATCCAGTGAGAATGACCCTTCTCCTGGGGTTATTGAATAGAATAAATAGAGATTTCCATGTGACTGGATACTAGAGTGGACATTTTTTCCCTAAGGACTGTTTCCTAATGGAATGTATTCCTACTGGTGTTGCACCATGTCAATTCTATGGCAATGATTTAACTATGCCAATTAGAACACAAATTATCCCACAAAGCACTATGAGGACCCTCTCTCAGAGAAACTTCTGAACAAAACATTTCAATAGTTCTCAGTAGCTTTCCCTTCCTGGGTAGAAATTAGGAGTCGAATACAATATGATTCATAACTTCATGGAACAGTTGCTGTGGGTGGACACCCGTCACTCACATCCCCCTTACAAGCCTAAGGCTACACCCCCTTACCTTTTACTTTCTCAGCTTCTCAGTGGGGTGCAGTAACCAAATCACCCTGTGCAGTTTTGACTTTTTAAAACTCCAGTAGAAAAAAAAAAAAAACTTAAGCAGTAAAGACATGGAAAAAGAACCAAAAGCTCCTATTCTAAATTCTCTGAGTGTCATATCAGGCAGCAAGCTCAGAGTTTCAAATGCCTCTCCTGTGATTTGGAGCTGTCTCTACATCCCATTCAATTTATAAGTAAAGGTGATTACAGCTCATCATAACTCACTTAGAGCATTACACCAAGATGGATATAAGCTACCAAAATTACAGCTAAGTCATTTTGTAGACTACACCTTCACATTAATGGGTATGACTCACCTTATTTGGGGGTTCCTAATATATCAAAGGTTGTTGCAAAGTCCCCTCTTTGTATTTCTCATGTTCCCAAATATTAAGGGCATAATGGGAATCTGAGAACACTAAAGTGGAGACCAAATGGGTGGGCCAGGTTTGAAGAATGGTCTCTTTCAACTGGAGATATCTTAGCTCCTATATTGTGAGGACATCCGAGGCTGAGACCTTCCCCAATCCCCAACTCATAACACAATCTCAGACTTTATAGCTTTCATGACTGGCAAATGAAAGGCAAAACTTGGAGGGTGACTACAAAGAACTGATCTGACTTGGTCTCCTCAGGTATAACTCTTCTTTCTGCACCAATGACTCACCTGGTGTCTTAGGATGATCAAAGGGTCCCTGCCTAGCAGCAAAGACCAAAATGTATACATTTATTTTCTTTCTTTTAATTTTACAAAAGCCAACATGTACATGAACCAAAAACAGGGAATGACATTCTGACTAGCCAATTTTCTCACTGAAGCTTTTGTAAAATGAAATTTTTCTTTGCTTCCTATTTTTATGCTGTTTTCTAGTGTTGCTGGCACAGGTAACAATCATGCTTGGCATTTCAGTCATGCTTTTCATCCAGAGATTTCAAAGTGCTCTGTAGCAAGATTTCATCCTCACAACAGGACTGGGAAGAGGTCAGCTCTTTTAGGACCAGGGAGCAGATAGGATGCAGAGAAGTGACGTGACTTAGATACATGGTTTGCAAAATTTCAGGGACAGAATTGGGTTATAGGTCAAGCTTCCTAATTCCTCTCTCAGTCTGCTGTCCATTTGTCCCTGCCAATGTGGCCTCTTCTCAGGGCTGAACATTAGACTCAGCATGTCATATTAAGAATGGTTTATTAAGTGTCTGACACCAAGGAGAAACTGAAAAGCCAAATTAAAGGAAGTTTGATTTATTTGTGAGAACTACTTCTCCATTGTTAAGAACATGGATGAATAAACCCCAAAAGTTGGCGTAAATGTACTGAGTAAAAAAAATGATGATGATGATAAATAAATAAATAAATAGAAAATAATGACTATCAGACTTTAATACTCAAAATATCAAAGTATTGGCAAAGAATTCCAGCAACAGGAATCATATTCTGTAGTTGGGGACATAATTAGTACACCCACTGGGGAAAACAATTTCACAATGGCTTGTAAAATTGTTCATGCACATATACTTCAACTCAGCAATTTCACTCCTACATGAAAACTCTAGAGATAAATTCTCACTCTCACGTGGAGGCACCAAGAAAATGTATGTATATTCATAAAATAAAATATCCAGTGGCAAAAATGAATGAATGAATTCTATCTTTTGATGAAATATGCATAAAATTTATATATAGTGTTTAATGAAAAGGAACAAGATAGAAGAGCTAAAAGATGAACTTTTGTAAAGTTATTTAAAGTTTGAAAATATGAAAAATACATGCTTTGAGGTGCAAACATATATGTAATAAAAGTAGTCATTTATAAGTGAGGAAATGATTAAGGCACAAGCAGGAGGATAATTCCATCTTAGGAAAGTTTGGGATCTAAGAATGGGGTGGAATATGCAGTATGTTCTAGCTCTTAGGTATGAGTGGTAGATCCCGCTTTATAATTACATATATGTGACATATTCTTTTGAAGTATTACAAAATAATTTATGTCAATGCAGATTAACTAAGAGCAGAAAAAATAAGATATCATTAAAGGAATGGCTAAACTTTCACCAAGGGCATTTGCAGACGTGGGCAAGGTTAAAATGTTGCTTAAGACCATAACCATCTAGAATTTTTAGAAGTCATTATTTTTTAACTTTTTAAACTTTTATGCTTTTATTGTTGCACTGTGCACTCATATCATAAGGTAGTTGATAGTTAGTAATAGCAACATACATGCACACAGCATGTGGTAAGCTTTTCCCCAGCTTCCTCCCCACTTCTCCCTTTCCCCATACAAGATACTGAGATTAGCATTGGTATTCTCACATGTGTGCAAAATGTCAATGGACGTGATTCCTTCACTGATCCTCCCTCTCTACCTCTATCTTCCCCTAGACCACCTCCCTGCCTCCACTGGAGTTTCTCCTCCATTATCTGAAGTCCCTCTTGTGTCCCAATTACTCCCTAGCTTCTGCATATGAGAGAAACATATGACCCTTCACTTTCTGTGACTAGATAATCTCGCTTAACGTAATGTTCTACAGGTTCATCCATTTTCTTACACATGACATTTATTTTTTCTTCTTGATTGCTGAATATAATTCCATTGTGTGTACATCCCATAATTTTGTAATCCATCCATCTGTTGATGGACACCTAGGTTAGTTCTGTAATTTGACTATTATGAATTGTGCTGCTATGAACATAGATATGCATGTATCACTACAATATTCTGATTTCAATCCCTTTGGAAAGATACTGTAGAGTGGTATGGCTGGATTAAATGGTGGCTCCATTCCCAGTTTTCTGAGGAATCTCCACACTGATCTCCACTATTTGCAATCCCAACAAGAGTGTATGAGTTCCTATTTCCCCACATACTCATCAGTATTTATTGTTGTTGACTTCTTGATGATTGCCATTCTGATTGGGGTTAGATGGCATCTCAGTGTAGTTTTGATTTGCATCTCCTGATTGCTAATGATGTTGAACATTTTTTCACGTGTTTATTGGCCATTTGTATCTCTTCCTTTGTGAAGTGTCTATTTAGTTCAATTGTCCAGTTCTTTATTGGGTTATGTGATTTTTTTTAGTGTTAAGTCTTTTAAGTTCTTTGTATATTCTAGATATCATCCCTTTATCAGAGGTGTAGCTGGCAAAGATCTCCCATTCTGTAGGGTATCTCTTTGGATATTTGATGGTTTCCTTTTATGAGCAGAAACTTTTTACTTTAAAGTCATCCCATTTGTTAATTCTTGTTTTAATTTTCTGACATCTGGGGGTCTTATTGAGGGAGTTTCTACCTATGCCTATATATTGGAATGTTGGGCTTATGTCATCCTCTAGCAACTTCAAAGTCTTAGTTTGATTTCCAGGTCTTTCATCCATCTAGATTTGACTCTTGTACAGGGTGAGTGGTAGGGATTTAATTTCATTTTTGTATGAATGGATAACCAGTTTTTCCAACACCATTTGTTTAAAAGGCTGTCCTTTTCTTAACATATGTTTTGGCACCTTTGTCAAAAAAAAATTGGCTATCAGTGTGTGGATTTGTTTCTGTACCTTCTATTCTGTCCCATTGGTCTATGTTTCTGTTTTTGTGCCAATACAATGCTGTTTTTATTACTATGGCTCTGTAGTGTCATTAGATTGTTTATTTGGTTACTTTCTGTTTTTCTTATGTGGGTACTCAGTGCTATAAATTTTCCTCTTAAAACCACCTTCATAGTGTCCAATAGATTTGGTTATGTTTTGTCTCTATTTTCATTTAATTCTAGGAATTTTTTATTTCTCTCATTTCTTTTATGATCCAGTCCTCATTCAAAAGTATACATTCAATCTTCATGTATTTTTGTAATTTCTTTGGGTTTTCCTATGGCTAGTTTCTATTTTTATTCCACTATGACCTGAAAAGATGCAAGATATTATGTTATGTTTTTAAAATTTGCTGGTACTTGCTTTGTGGCCCAGAATGTGGTCTGTTTTGGAGAAACTTTTGTGAGCAGCTGAGAAGAATATGTATTCAGCTGTTGTTGGTTAGACTATTCTGTATATGTCTATTTAGTTTATAGTTGTTTTTTGTTTGTTTGTTTGGTTGGTTTTTTTTGGTCTGGAGAGTTTTCCTGGAAGATCAATCTAGTAATGTGAGCAGTGTGTTGAAATCTCCCAATATTATTGAATTTGGGTCTATTTTAGACCTAATGTCCCAAAGAGTTTATTTTATAAAAGTGGCCACATCCACATTTGGGGAATAAATATTTGCTAACATTATATCTTCTTGTATTGCTCCTTTTATTAGAAGTGACCTGTTTTGTTTCTTCTGATAATTTTTAGCTTAAAGTATGCTTTGTCAGATATAAGTGTTGCTACCCCTGCTTGTTTTCGGTCTCTATTTGCATAGTATATATTTTTCCATTCTTTCACCATTAACCGATTAAGATCTTTGCCTGTAAGTTAAGTTTCTTGCAAGCAGCATATAATTGGATTATGTTCTTTAATCCACATTGTCAGTCTATGCCTTTTAATTGGGAATAGACCTTTGACATTCAATGTCATTTTTGAGAAATAATGTTTGTTTTCTATCATTTTCAGTTATTTTCTCTGTTTGATATAATGTTATTTCTCCTTTTCTTAGTTGCCCATGTGGTTGAATTCACTCTTTCTCTGGTTTTGGTATTTATTTCTTTTTTATTATTTGTGTTTTATTTTTTCTAATGCCAGGTTAGTAGTCATGAATTCTTTTGGTTTCTGGTTGTCTTGTAAGATGTTTATTTCTCCATCAATTTTGAATGGTATTTTTGTTGGATATAACAGTTTTTCTTGGAAGTTGTTTTCTTTCAGGGTTTGAAACACAACATACCAGTTCCTCCTGGCTTTCATGACTTGGGTTGAGAAGTTTGGAGTGATTTTTTTTTTCTTTGCAGTACTGGGGATTGAACCCAGGGGCATTCTACCTCTGAGCTACACCCCCAGCCCTATTTTTAATTATTTATTTTGAAACAGGGTCTTACTAAGTTGCAGATGGCCTCATTAAATAGCTGAGGCAGGCTGCGAACCTGCAATCCTCCTTCTCAGCCTCCCAAGTACTGGGATTACAAGTGAGCACCACCACGCCCAGCTTCTTATTTTTTTTTTCCTGAATATTACCCATTCTTTTGTTCTCGATGCATTTAAGAATCTTTCCTTGGTATGGGGAAGTTTTCTTTTTTATCTTGTTTTGTTGGTGTTTTGAATGTCTCCTGTACGTGGATGTTCAATTCTTTTTCTATATTTGGGCAATTTTGTGATATTATTTCTCTAAAGAGGTTTCTAATGCCTTTGGTTTGTTCTTCTAGATCCACTTCAATACGAATTATCCATAAGGTAGGTCATTTCATATTACTCCATATTTCTTGGATGTTTTGGTCATGCTGTAGCATTTCCTTCTCTATATTGCTGACCATATGATCAGTTTTGAATAAGCTGTTTTTCAAGAGTGACACTCTCTTTGTCATGTAGTTTAGTCTGCCAGAGGTGGCTTCTTTCAAAGTATTTAATTTGTTTATTGACTCCTTCATTTCACTTCAATGCCACCACTGCTGGTAGACCTGTGGTTATTGCTGAAGTCCCTGCAGGGGTATGATGAACTGCCTAACCTAGGTCTTAAATGTCCTTAGGGACTCTACTAATTCATGCCTCTGCTGTTTCTGACTATAGCCCCTGCTGCCACCTTCATAGAGATGATTTGCCAACTGACAAACCTGAAGGGTCTGTTCATTGACATGTAACTCCCTGTAGCTGCACAGGATCCTCCTTGGACAGTTTGTAAACTCAAGGTCTTGAATATTGCTCAGGTCCCTACAGGGAGGGACAAGTTAAGCTGCAGCCATAGTAGTTCACTGGGCAGTTTGGCTGGTCGTTCTAGATTCACAGTGGTCTTGATAAGGCGGGTTATAGCCACTGGTTCTTGTAGGTAGGGTCTATCATCTCTTAGTCCAAAACCAGCTGCAACTGCAGGAGTTAACTGGGCTTGTTGGCTGGGCCATCTGGGGAATTGTCATCTTGAGGCACTCGAGCATGAAGAGAAGAGTGTGGTTGTTTTTGATGATAGTTTTCTGCAATCACAGGCTCAATAAGATTCTGCTTCTTCTTTGCTGGAGTTAGTCTCTGAGAGTCACAGGTCCCAGCAGCCACCAGCTCCAGTGCAGGTTTTCCAACATGGTGCCACTGCCACTTTCTACTCACCACATGAGACAAGTGGGGCTCTTTTCAGTCCTCTGTTCTCTGTGCTGCATCCAATTCCACCATGTTTCCACTGCCTTTCTTCTGTTGAATTTGGACTGCTTTTCTTCTCTTGCCAAGAAGCAGTCTTCCTGCTGGTTGAGCTCTGAATCTTGAAGCAAACTAAATGCACTGTCTTCCTGTATTTCACCATCTTTCCATTCCAGGAGTCATTATTTTTAAAACATCTGTCCAACTATAAGTCAAGAAAAGTAGTCTTAACAAGTCTGACATATAAAAGAATTATTATAGTTAGTTTGTAAAGAGTATATAAATGAGAAGGAAGACGTTAAAACTCAATATGAAATCTGAAAAAAAATATTAAAAATTTCAGAAAAATTCAAAGGATAAAGATATGAAAGAGCCTTGAACCTCACTAGTAAACCAAGAAAAGATGAGGTTTTTTTAGGAAAACTTTCTTTTTACTATAAAATTGGTGGAGATTGAAATAATTCTCAGAGCTGGCAGGAGTTGAGTAGAATGGGCATTAGAATGGCTGAGGTTTGGCCTTTCTGAAAGTATTTTAGAGGTGGAATTCAGTAGTTTTAACTAAGCCCCCAACATTTTACCCAATAAAGTCCTAGTAACATCTCCAAAATAAACCACTAGAAATAAAAAGATCAGTCAAGCATAGTCATGCAGGCCTGTGATCCCAGCAACCAGGGAAGCTACAACTAGAGAAGCACAAGTTTAAGAGCAGTTTGAGCAACTCAAGGAGACCCTGTTTCAAAATAAAAGGAGTAGACTGTATAGTATTGGTTCAATCCCTAGTACTGGCAGGGAGTGGGATGGGAACTAAAAAAATACCTAAAGATGTTGATAGCAGCATTATCTTTAATAACAAAATTTAGCCTAAATGCTAGACAACAGGAAATGATTAAAGTATAATGCATCTTCAATGGAAAATATACAACCATTAGCAATGGTGTTTTCAGAAGATGTTCATTGATATGGCAAAACACATACATGGAAATGAAAATCAGTACACAAGATTATTTGCACTGTACAATTTTATATTCATAAGATATATGTATGTACACACATACACAAAGAAAAAATTATGGCAGATATTGAAAGGTTTAAATAGTGACTACTGTATTGTGAGCTCATGTGTGGCTTTTAATTTCATTTGCTTCTATAGTTTCTATAAGCAATTTTCTCATTTAAGAATAACATATAAATACTTTTTAAATAATAGAAAGTATCTAGAAGAGAGGGACAGGCATTTCCTGTAACTAGCAAGGCTGAGCCATAAAGCACCCATTGTAAGGCATCCAGCTGTCCCAGTTTTCCCAGGATTCTCCCAGTTTCAGCAAAGAAAGTCCCATGTCCTGGAAAAACTTTCAGTCCTGGGGAAAACCATGAGTTCATCCTACAGTTGGCCTTATGGCCTCAGAGAAGTGGAAAGATTTCCTCGTTCTAATTTGCAACAGTAATTTTAAGGACTTCTTCAGCTTTCCTAAAAGAGAGAAACTTCTTCAGCTTTCCTAAAAGAGAGATTGTTGCAACCTTGCAGATTTCTGATAAGTCACATCTTAAAGAGTTTGTTGAAAACAGAACAGATTGCATAAATACTAAATAGGCTGATTTAGCTACATTATACAAGCCGTGAATGTGCACACACTCAAATAGGTCAGGGGATAAGAACTGCTTTTGTCTTAAGAAAGAGGAGCCTGTTAATCTCTCATTTCATTCTTTGTGCTGTACATATTCATTCCTTCTGCAGACTAGGAGGGGCAGGTATATCATGTTGCTGCAGGAAAACTGAGCAGCTTAAGGTTAGGGCTGAAGCTTTGTGGAAGAATAAGGGGATTCACGTAGAACTGCCTTTACCTACAATACTTTTCTTGCCCAATCAGGACAAATCCTCTCTGAAAATAAATCTCCAGGAAGTTCCACTACATCTTTGTTTAGGAAAGCATCTTGAAAATATGATAGAACTATGATTCTGAGTATGCTAACAGCAATCTCAGTGTCACCAATAAGTGCAGTAAGTAGTGGGTGGTGGGTGGTCAGAGAGTCAGAATGACTGTCTTTGAGGCAAGACTTTGCCATGTCATACCTGTGTGAGTATCTTGGGGAAGTCACTGAACTACTCTCTGTGTCTTGGTTTCCTCATGTATAAATGGAGGGTGATAACCTCACCTACCACATAGTGTGGTGAGGATGACATGTGTTAACAGGTAAGAGAGCTGGGAGCAATTGTGGTAGGTATCAGGGAGTGCTCCTGAATTCAGTCACAGGGCAGCACAGAGAAGGAAGTCAAACTGAGCAGAGCGAGAGACTGGAAAGTGATGAAATCTCAACAGAGCCTTGGTGAGGACCCTCCAGATCTGTCCTGAGCAATCAATCAGAAGAATGGAGTGGAACCCTGGTGTTAAAGCCATGAGCATCACTATACAGGTCTCCTGAACTGCAGGCCCGGGGACGGTGACCCTTGTGATTATGCTCAGGACACTCTTCCCGCTGGCCTCTCCCAGCTGATGTGGGCCAGTGGGGATATTGAGGCAGCCACTTCCTGGGAGATGGGGGACTGCTCTGATAGCTGACTTTATCTGGAGAAATCCCTGATGGTCTTGCTGAGCTTCCTCGTACTTCTCTGAGGTCTAGAATTCTCTAGCCTTCTTTCCCTTTCTCCTTCACTCAGAATCAGCCTTCTCTGGCTGATTCCTAAAAATTGGTGGTGAACGCCACACCACTGTGTGTTGCCATAGTCCCCTTTAGGACCAAATATTAATGTTTAGTTGTTAATTCTCCTTAATTTTATTATTTGAATATGTAAATTGTATGTGGTTATAAAGTCTGAACTGAAAAATCAAACAAACAAATACAAATAAGTATACTCCTAGAATTCAGGCATCTATCTATAAAGGTAGAAAACAGGATAGAAGAATTGTCTTAAAATAAAGGAGACTAAAAAAAAAAAAAAAACCCAAACCAAAATAAAACAACAACAAAAACAAAACAACAACAACAAAAAAAAGCACGGCAACCCATTGCCTCAGGGGAAAAGAAAATCTAGGGAAGTGATAAAATGATAATAATTATTAAGCTAGGTTGAATATGTTACATTACTTTTTTAATGGTTCTGTGGATTTTGAAAGTTTTCAAAACTATAAATTTAGGAGACAGTAAGAAGTAGCTCCTGTTGCAGTGTCTAGCCCCTGGGTTCTTATTTATCTGCAAATATATTAGGATATAAAAACAATTACAATGACCTGAAGTGGAGCCAATAAGTCAAGCACCAAACGTGTGCCCTAATTTCTTAATGAGTAAAGCAGGAACCAGTAGAGAGGGGCCTCTTGGATTTTTGTTGTTGGTTGTTTTTGTTTTGTTTTGCTTTGGTTTGGTTTGGTTTGGACTTGGAGTGGGTTTTTAATTTTTAGTTTTTTATACTTTCACTGGTGCATCCTAATCATATATGACAGTAAGATATAAATGGATACATTCATACTCTCACACATAACTTGGTGTATTTCCCTCCATACTCCACCCCACCTCCCCCTTCTGCCTTCCTGTACATGTTAGTGAAATTGGCAGTGATACCTTCAAATATGGGTATGACATTATTTGAACTGTTTCCTTCCTGTAACAGTTTAGGATGTCCCAGTGGGTTCTTGTTCTTAGCTAGTTTAAAAAAAAAAAAGTAGCCAGAACTGTACTGCTGCAACTTTAAGCAAAGTTTTATTATTACAGGTAGAAGGAAGGGGACAGAGCAGTTAAAACACTACGTCAGAGGCAACACAGTGGAGTGCTTTGAAAAGAAGACACTGAGGTTTTGAACATGTAAAATTTTTTTAAGAATTCATTATCTTCCTTTTCCCATCGTGCTTAGCCAATAGTCTTCTTTTCCCACCAAAAGCAGGTGCAGGCCTGCCATTTATCTCTGTTGTGTAAGCCTTTTTTGTTCATCCTCAGAGAGATAGACAGGCTTGACATCACTGATCAAAATGTGTTACCTGGTTAGCAAGGTCAGGGGACTGCATGGTAGAAGGCTTCTTTGTTCTTAGTTTTATTTTTATTCTTAAAGTTTAAAGCATGCATTATCTACCTATGTCCTTGGTGAGTTCTCAGTTTCTCCTTATCTCTATCTGCTGGAAGTTACTTATTATGTTGAAAACTTGTTTTACAATAAAGAAAAAAAGGACACAAGAATATAGTATTTTAAAGTATGGAGGTTTGGGGGACTATAACTATGTTGTGTTATTAATAATTAATATTAGGTTAATATAGCTTGCTTTTTCATCTTTTAACTTTAGTCTAAACTGTTGTGAGAGTCAATATAATTATTTTTCTAAGTGCAGGTGTCTGTGTTTTTAACGTTTAGTGTTCAGCTGGGCTAACAGCCAACTTTTAGCTGACCAAGGTCAACCTTGTCTGGGGCTTTTGGCTGACAGCTTAGAGACAGAGAAAAGGATTCCATTGTGTTGCCTAAGCATGAGAGCTTATTCTTATTATTAGCAATTAATACTATTAGCAATCAATACAGGCCCAACCCCCATCACTATCCTCCCTTTTTTCCTCCCTACCTTTTTTCCTCAATCCTCTTCCCCTAGTCTAGTGATCTGTCTCTTCATTTATCTGAGGTTGGTTTTTGTTCTCTATTTTCTCTCTAGCTTCCACATATGAAAGAAAACACCCTTAACTTTCAGAGACCACCTAATCCCACTCAGCATAATATAAAACACCATTTTAATATAAGGAACCATGTACTTTTCAATGAAACTCTAGACAGAAGAATTAATCAAATGATTTGTGAACTCCTGGAAAGGAAAGCAATGATCACTAAGAGACAACATATGCTTATTAAGAATAGGTCATACAAAATACACCTCTTTTTTTCTCCCTGTGAGGAACATCAAAGACATAACATAATTCAATTACACAAAGTATTTCAAAGATATAATCATATTGGCTTTGTGATTAAAGTGAAGAAATGTAGCTGAGCTGTTAACTAAACACTCCTACCCTCCATATCTTCTTTTGTTCATCTGCTTATTCAGTTGGTATTAATCCTGCATCCAACATTGTGCTAGAAAACCACAGAACTTTGTTAAAGTCAGTGAACACAGAACGTCAACTTAGACCTACAGTAAATTTCTGAAGACATTTCTAAAGTGTAGCCCAGGACCAAAAGCATCTGAATCACATATGGCCCTTGTTAAAAATGTATCTTCCTAGAGTCACACCCCACAGTTACTGAATCCAAATTTCAGGAAATGGGACTTGGGGATCAGCACATTTAACAAATGTCCTAGGTAATTGTTTGACATACTCAAGTTGAAAGCCTCTGTTAAAGGTAAATCTGTACTCTCCTAAAATTGTAAACATTTCAATCAGCAAATTGGGCAGATTCCAATATAAACTTGTATATATATATATACATATATATATACATATATATCCATTATATTACCTCCATATATATATATATATATATATATATATATATATATATATATATACATATAAAAAATGCTGATAAACCATATTTAAAAATCAAACTTGAATCAAAAGACCTTGGAAAAGGAGAATGAGGGAATGAAATTAACTTCATATACAATTTAATAGGGTTAAATGTTAAGTTTTGCATCTAAGTTCAAAGAATCAACTACTTAAATACAAGGTAGGAAAGCTCTAGATTGACAGCAGTTCACTTGAAAAAGATGTAAAGTTCAATAAGAGTCAAAAATGGGATATTATTTCCAGGAAAAAAAAAAAAAACTAAATAAAATTTTAGGATGCATTAATAGAAATTAGGATTAGGGAAGGGAGGGGCAAGGTTGTACTAATCACTTTCTGCATTGGCAAAGCACATCTTTTTAAAAAAAATATTTAAATATCTATGCTACAGTGTGAATGTTGACTGTCTCGCAAGGCCCATGTGTTTAAAACTTGGTCCCCATGGTGGTATTACTTGGAGGTGGGACCTGGTGGGATATCCTTAGGTCACTGGTAGTGTGTCCTCAAAGGGTTCTATTGGTACCCCTCTCTGCCCGTCTCCTTCTGCTTCCTGATGCATGAGGTGAGAGTTTTGCTCCACCACATGCTCCTGCCATGATGTGCCACCCCTGCTGCAGGCCCAAAGCAATGCAGCCACTCAATCACGGACTGAAAACTCCAAGATAATATACATGAGCCAAGATAAATCTTTTCTTTTTATAAATTAATTGCCAATGAGCATGATGTATTTTTAATTAATTTTTATTGGATGTGGAAGCTAGAGAGAAAAAAGGATGGGAAGAATCTTACAAAATGGAAGAGAGATCAGTAAAGTAGAGGAAGGGGACTAGCAGGAAGGAGGAGAAGAGGGCAAGGGAATTCTGGGGAATTAAATAATGTGTTTTTTTTTTAAAGATATTGTCAAACTAGAGTTTGTCTAAGTGAAGGTAGCTATGTAGTGAAGCATCTTAAACCTACACCATCTGAAGAATTAATGTTTAGCATTAATTTTTCTAATGTTACACATAGAAAATTAAAGATTCAGGTTTAATGATAGCTGACTTTATGGCTATTATGTTGGGGAAGAAATAAACTTTTTTCTATATGGTTCCACAGAAAAGACCTGTGAATAATAGAGCAAAGTTATAGGAAAGTTATTTTTGGTTTAGTATAAGAAATAGTTATCTAGCTGGGCATGGTGGTTCATGCCTATAATCCCAGTACTTGGGAGGTTGAGACAGGAGGATTTCAGATTTGAGACCAGCCTTAGCAAGAACCTGTTTCAGTGTTTTTATATATTGACGTGTAATTGATAGCTATTAAATGCTATTATTTATTAAAATCCTCATAGGAATTAAATTTTAAATTAAGTATTGACTCCAAATAAATTAAACTTTAATAATTAAGTCTAATGTTAATGGTGAGGGATTTCAGGAGAGGAGGCAGTCCATTGTGAAACACAGTTTTCATTAAAAAGCTGTATATATAAATACTGTATTAGGAAATTATGATCTTCCAAGACAACTTTTTGTCCATTGCTAGCATCTACTTTCTTTAGAAACTGATATGTGTTTCCCAAGCACTGTTGTAATCAGTGGCACTTACAGAAGACCCACTAATAACCATGCACAATAGTATGTTCTAAAGCCTTGGCTTGACAGTCCTGTGTGCTAGGCACAATGCTAGAAGACTAAGATGTGGCTCTGCCCTGCAGGAGTATGCACCCTGGAGAGAGGCAGGGACTTATAAATGCACATTGCAGTACAGCATGAAACAGGCAAGAGGGGAAATGTGTACAGGACTCCGAGTCAAGAGGTTTGGAAGAAGCTTTACAGATCTTGTGACTACTGGTAGGATATTGAAAGAATACTAAGATCTAGGCATAATGGCCCATGGCTGTAATCCTAGTACTTGGGACACTGAGACAGGAGGATTACAGGTTTCAGGCCAGCCTCAGTGCCTTAGTGAAACCTTCAGAAATTTAGTAAGATCCTGTTTCAAAATTTTTTTCCAAAGAGCTGAGGGTATAGCTTGGAGGTAGAATGTTCCTGGGTCCAATACCCAATACCAAAAATAAAATAAAATTTAAAAAAGAATACTAGGTAGGATAGGGATGGTGGAGTCTCAGACAGGAGGATTCCAGGCAGAAGCACTGAGTGTGTGCAGAGGTGTAGAGCAATGTGGTGTTTAAGAGATGGCTATTATTTCAGGATGGCTAGGAGAGGTAGGAGGAAATGAATTACAGAGTGAGTGAGAAAAGAAATGAGATCAGAATAGATTCATCTTTTCTTCTCTATCTGTGCCCTTCGCTGAATTATCCGACCTCAATAAGTTTCAATCTCCTCATATATGAAGTTTCTTTCTAAAGTTATTCTGAAAATGGAATGAGATAAAATGGTTTAAGATTATGGACAAGGACCTGGCCCCTGGCTCTCAATGAAGTCTAGCTACTCATGATGTTTGTAGAGTTTGGCAAAGTTAAATACAGGAATAGGGACATTAGGCCCCTGATCCCATAGGACCTCCTCAAATTCACTACTATGCAAATGCCTGTAAACTAGGAGCACGGCAAAGGCAGAGTCTGGTGTGTGAGTGTGTTGTATGAGTGAGAATAGGAGACAGAGGAAAGAAACTGATGCTGGGAAGCAGGAAATTCATTCCACCAGTGTTTTCTACTCTTTGCACATCCAAATGATTATAATGCTTAATGCACTTTCCATAATAAAGTAAGTATGTAAGTACTGCCGTTTCTCTTCTCACCCTAACTCATGGGCTGAACAGCCATGAATCTGGAATTGCATGTGTTTCTCCTCCACTCCTTGGGAATCCCCTGGACCTTGGCAAATTTATATACCTATATGAGTGGCTTCTGCTGTACTAAGACACAAACACTCTAAATAGAAGTCTTCACATTAGCCCATTTGAACACCCTGAACTTGGTCTTTAAGCCTGACCTCCTTCTGTCAATGCAGCTGGTCAGGGCATCACTCCACATGCAGGGCACAAGCCAGAAGCTTACACACCATCCTTAATCCTCTCTCACTTCTACCCTGCAAAGTCAATCGATCACCATGTCTCAGAAAATCTAACTCTGAACGCCGAGCCCATTCTCCTCCTTCCACTTCTGCTGCAGCTTCCCCAGTGCATGTCCTCATGTTCTCTTGGCAACATCGTTGTGAACCCATCCTCCCTGCACTCATTGCATCCAGCAGAGCCATCCATGTGGTACAGAGATTGAATAGTACACAGCTTTCCTTAAAAAGCCTTTCAAAACTATTTTCTATAAAACAAGAGCCAAACAGATCAGGCAAAATCCTGCACACTCTGACCCCAGCTCCCTCTCTAATTTCACTGGTGTCCTACCACCCAGCACTTGGCGCTTTGTGATTGGATTAAACCAAGTAACAGGTTGTTTCCAAAAAGTCTCTTCCAGTCCTCCATATCTTTGCATCTGCGTTTTCCTCTGTGAAATGTGGCCCACACACCAGAGGCAGCAGCAACAGCATCACCTGAGGGCTCCTTGGAAGTGCAGACTCTCAGGCCTTGTCTCAAGACCAAAGAACCAGTGGTCGCATTTTAAGAAGATCCCCAGATGGTTTTTGTACACACTAAAGCATTAGAAGGACTGCCTAGAAAGGTATTTCCTCCTTCATTGCCCCTCTCACAGGTCCTCAGCCGTATAGAGTCAATGTTCTCATTTTCATATATTAAAATTTGACCTGATTTTATCTTTAAATAAATGTTATGAATAACATACACTATATATACTCACAATTTTTAAAATCCCAAATAGTGCTTTAACTATTGTATGAAAAAGACCAGTAATATGAAATAAAATATGTATGTCCATATGAAATGCTTAGGCATAATTATACTCAAAGTCATGACAAAGTAATAGAAAGTTTGCCCAGAATCACTGGGGATTGACAGGTACAAGCTAACATTGATTCAAGTGTATTATGTTGGTGAAAAAGTACCATGAGCAATGGGAGAGTGTTACGACTTTTAAGATGGCAAACAACTCTTAGCCAAGTTCTAGAGAGCAAAATATGCTTTGGATTCACAAGGGAGTGATGTTCTTAGAAAATGCAGCTTCTATTAAAAACTGTGCAATGTATAGCTTGCATTCATGTTGTGACATGAGTCAGGTGTTAGGCTCTGATCATTAGAGCTATACTATCATTTACATGAGTGTCTGGTGGGACATTCAAACATCATCCTAGATGTAGGATGATTCTTTGTGGTACAGAATTAGACCAGGCATAGCAAGACAGCATGACAGAGCTGTCCTGTCAGTGACCACCAATAATGCCTCCCAATGTTTCCAAACTTCCAGAGGGGGCCATACCTCTCCTTCAGAGAATCATGGGTCTGCCTGACACACTCTAGAGCTCTCTTCAAGCCTCAATCTACACAGCCCCTTCTTTACCATGACCCTCTCCTCCACAGTGCACTCTCAGCTCCTGAAGGCAATTCCACCCCAAACCCATAGAGTGTATAGACTTCATGAAGAGCAGGAATGTGTCTTAATTACCTTTGTATTCCCCCCAAATAATGCAATCTGAAACTGAGCAAGGTTGTTGAATCAACAACTTACAAAAATAAACAAATAAGAAATAAAGTAGAAAAAATGACTCTGAGAGCTTTTAGATTGGAGATGCTGCCATCCATTTAAATGGGATCTTTTCAAACACAGCTACTTTACCCTGAAGATAATATGATAAAATGGATATTCAGTAACTTTATTTTCCCCTTCTTTATAACCTCATATATTTCTGCACAGATTTTAGTCTTTAATTCAACATATTCAGTACCAATTGTGTGCCAGGCACTATGCTATACTTCCTTTGACAAGTTCTCAATGTATCAAGAGAAATAGCTAAGCACAAAACTTGGTATATTTAAATGTGACATTATGCCTCCCTGGTGGTAGCAAGGGAAAGAGTGATTAATTCTGACTAGGGTATTTGGGGAGAACTTTTTAAAGGAGGGGACCCATACCTTTCACATATAATGATGTAAAAGTTCCTATTTTGAGGTGCTCATAAAAGGGCCATAATGAAGAAATATGTGATTTAGTTACTGTACATTTTTAAGTCTCTCAAAAATAATAGAAGGCATTTCCCTAAAGGTTTACTGTTATATATATAATCTAAAAGCCCATTGTTGAGTACTTGAGGCCCTTCCGCAGACCTAAGATCGGCTATTAAAATTGACCTTGCCAAATAGGATGGCACTATCTTAGTTCTCTTCTCAAACAGGCCATTCAAAACTAATATCATTGGTTTGTTCCCACTAATGTATTGAGTTTGGTACTTGTGCCCTGAGGAAATTTATCAGTAAAACACATACTTCTTAGTTCAAATAGTAAATAGACTAGGTTTTGAATATATTTGTACTTTGCAGTGGTTTGTGGAAATGGTGGTAAAAAAAATAAAAACTGAAATACTTTTGACTTGTTTGATATTTAAGAACTAAAATATATCTTCTGCCTCTTTCTTTGTCTCAGAGTATCCCACAGCTTCTAGCATGTCTGAGGCATGTAACGAACATTGGTTAAAGGAATTACTACACACATACATAAATGAAATGATCAGTATTTCCATTTGTTTTGAGCATCAGAGTTTCTATTAAAATTACTAGACTTTCAGGAAGTAAAAAAAATATTAAAGAGAGCAGCTGGGAGGTTTTGTTCTTCCCATCCTAGAGTGAATGCTGTCTTTGAGGCACCGAGGACACAAGGTCAGGGAACACTATGACCTTGCAACCTAGCACAAAGGTGCCCCCCCATCTCTTCACTGGTTTTATGAGCTGGTGCCAGCTGAATCTAGAGGGTGTGCGCTTTACACTTGAGTGAAATACTCCTTGCCCTCGGTTCTGGGAGCTCCACGCTGCTGCCTCCATCTGCTGCTTCTGATAAATGCTCATATTTTAAATATATTACA
Source organism: Graphiurus murinus (assembly GCA_004027655.1). Taxonomy (NCBI): domain Eukaryota; kingdom Metazoa; phylum Chordata; class Mammalia; order Rodentia; family Gliridae; genus Graphiurus; species Graphiurus murinus. The sequence continues at coordinate 45,409 of PVLC010002286.1, read as the reverse complement.
ATCAGCATACTCCCAATGCGGTTTGCCAGCCCTATCCAGCAAACAACCCCATTGGCACAGAGCCACTTGGGTGGGAAGAACTGGGGCAGAGAGAAGACTTAGTTTCCAGTGAAGAGAGATAAGAGAGAAGAGGGAGGAAACTGCCTGGAGAAGCTACTGGCAAAGACCTTGTCTGGATCCTGGAGGGACATAGAGACTGTTGGGATCCACACACAGCTCAGGGAATCTCTGAAGAGAGGGAGCATGTCTGCTGTATGCCTGTCCTGAGCGCGGAGTGTATGTGAAGCTGAAGTTGCTTTGCTTTTCTCTGAGAACCAGTTGAACATACTTAGCGTGGTGGGCTGACAACCCTCCATTATGAATAACCTTCAGGAAACTAAGATATGAAGGAATTTGCCTGCAGCCCTCAAAGCCTCCTCGGGCACATATACCATTTATGCCACTCTTCCAATTCTTCCTGCTGGTTTCAGCTGGCAGTTGCCTCCCTTGCAGTGTTTCTTCCTTCCAGCAACTGATCGCTAGCCAGCATAATCACCAACTACATTTGGGAAAGATGGAGTAATGCAGTGTGGAAGGTCTCCCTAAAGAGCATGATCACAGCAGAAGCTGCTGGGGGTAGATGTTATTGTCTTACAGTTGTGGGATCACAGAGTATTAGAGCTGGAAGGAGACTTACGGAACATCTAATCCAATTCCTTCATCCTAAGGGCATCTTAAATTCTCATGTCCCAAACTGATTCTTGGTACCGCCCCCACCCCGTCCACATCCCTTCTCGGTTTTTCTCATTTCCTCAGTGGTGACTCCATTTCTCAAGTTACTTAGGGCCCAAAATCTACTTAGGAGTCCTACTGGACCCCTTAGTTTCTTGGTTTCTCTCATATCCACATTTGGTCTTGACAGCAAATCCTACCTGCTCCATCTTCAAAATACAGCCAGTGTCTGATCCCTTCTACCACATGCAGCATCACAACTCTGACTCAAGCAACTTTTCTCTCTACTCTGGATTATCACAATGTGCCAGATCTGACTGGCTACCTGTTTGGGTAAAATAATTTTTATTGAAATGCAGCCACACTTATTAGTTGACCTTGTCTGTGCCTGCTTTTGTGCTATGACAGAAGTCAGGACATTGCAACAGAGACCTCCTAGCCTGCAAAATATTTGCCAACTCTGGCTCTTTACAAGAAAAGTTTGTCAACCTGAGTAATATCCTGTCATATTGTAGGTTGGATGACATCACTGCTGTGCTCAAACCTGCTTGCTTGGGATAAAAGTTAATGTTTACAAAGGTTTCCATGAACTGGAGCCCCCACATCCTCTCTGATTTCATCGCCTACTAATCTTGCCCTTACTCACTCTAACCTGGCCATTTTAGCCACTCCCTTGCCCCACCAAATAAGCCAGGCCTTTTCCTGGTGCTGGACCTTGCATTTTCTGTCCCCTCTGCCCGAAAGAACTTCTGCATTGACATATGGCTGGCCTGCTCACTCTTTCTTCACTATTTACCCTATTACCACCTTGCAGGGCGCCTTCTCTGACTACTGTATGCTCTGTGTGTGTGTGTGTGTGTGTGTGTGTGTGTGTAGAACCTGGGGGCATTCTACTTCCAAGTTACACCCTCAGCCCTATTTTATTTTTGTTTTGAAATAGGGCCTTGCTAGGTTGATGAGAGTCTCACTATTTCCTGAGGCTGTCCTTGAGGGAGTGAACCTTCCGTCTCAGCCTCCCAAGTACTGGGATTAAGCATATGCCACCACCTCCTGCTTACCTTATTTTTAATGGAAGTCCCTTCTTACTTTCTTTTTCTCCATAGAATCCACCATCATTTTACATATGGCATACCCTTATTTTTGTGTCTTGTTTCTTCCTATCTCCCACTAAAATGCAAACTCCATGAGGCCAGGGGGGTTGCCTGGTTTTGTTTTCCTGATATGCCCACAGTGCCTGGGCATGTCTTCAGTGTTTCATAAATGAATGAGTCCTGAGAAGCAATGAGGCCACAGCACAGGTGGAATGAATCCATGTTCCAGCAATGGTTTCTATAAGCAGTCCTGCTCAGAGTCTCTGGGAACTCCAGGTAGAAATGAGCTGGGCGCGGTTGGAGGCATTTTATTGTCCATTTTCCTACTTCCTTTTCTTCATCTTACTTCTTACCTTGTAATCAGTGTCTCATGCCATTCCTTGGATCTATCGCTATAGTTGCTATAGTATGTCAAAACGTACTCCTTCCTCTCTACCTGTCATGATTAAAACATATATCCCTGGCTTCTATTACCCAAGACCCTGGCGCATTCTCCTCTAAGCTGATAAACTCATTAAAGCCCAGATATTAATGAATAATAATGCTTCTACCTCCTGGAAAACAATTTGCATTTAAACAACTTTTAGTGCCTGGATGCCAAGAAGTAAGTGATGTGGGAATCCTCAGCAGACACTAGGCCTGAGCCAGCTCAGGGGGCCATAGAGAGGTCCCTGAAGGAAAAATCAAATCACAGTCCATAGGCAGCTGTCCACTCTGCCCCTGCAGGGTGAGTCTAGCCATGAATATCCCTTCTGAGGATGCATGCCCACAGCTAGGCAGGGTGCCAATTAGAAGCACTGAGAATATCTTAACTTGCATAGAAATAAGCCTGTCATGTGTGATATATGCACGCACTTACATATATTACTATCGATTCCTTTCCTTAGTGCTTTGATAGCTTTTCATCTAACTTACAGTCCTGCTGGCGCAAAACACTTCTGGGGGAGAAAAAGGAAGCCAAATAGGCCTAGGTCTCAGCCTTGGAAAAAGAAAGACTGGGGGTGGGGGAGATCATTGGAGAACAAATCATGAGCATATTCCTTTCTAAGACCATACCACAGGTCAGAATACTGTGAAGGTTCACAAGGGGAAGTGGAAGGAAAGATCGGAAAGTTCAACTTTTTCACAAAACAAAACAAAATTTTAAAAAATGATTCCTGATTCAAAGACTTAGTGATATGTAAGTTGGGCAAAATTAAGAGAATAAGAGAATCACCTGAACCAGGAAAGAAGAAGAATGTATTCATTAGCAAGTCATGGATTTGTCTAGAGCTCTGTCTATCTCTAGAGGACTCAGCACTCATGCATGCCCGTGTATGGATTGCTGCCAACTTTTCAGTACAGAGCAGGTTATGCTGAGCTGTTAGCCTATTTTATCAAAACCAGCTCTAGGGGGTCTAGGAGCCCCTGTGGCTGTCAAAAATGAACAAATTTTCTTTCAAATTATGATAGAGTATGACTTCTTTCTCCCCTGCTCTACACATTGCTACACAGGCCCCTCTGAGTTTGCCACCTGGTGGAATGAGTATTGATCCTTCACTCCTCTAGGGGATTCCTGGTTTTGTTTACTTCATTCTTTGGACAAAGAGACACCATTGAGTAACCACACGGAAGCTTTCTGCATTTTATCAAAATGACATCTTATAAATGGAAACTCACAAGAGATTAACACAGATTTCTGATACTACGTCTCTTGATGGACGACAAAATGACATTTTGTAAACTACGGTGAAACCAGTTTCTCAAAATGTTTCTAAACTCTATCTAGAGGGTCAAAGTGTCCTTGGGACACTTGGAAGTGCACTTTGGTTTTTGTGCAAACAAAAGGGGAGCATACATTCCTTTATACTAAGACGCTAGAGACACTGCTATCCACGCCAAAGGCATCACTTACACTGACCTGCCTCTCTCCTGGGTGCTGCCACCCCCAGTTGGCACTTGTGCCCTACAGCTAAAATAAATCATCCATCCAGCCAGGAGACAATGAGGATTCTGAGGAATTCTGCACTGTACTTCAGGTGGGTCCCTCCCCTGAAGCAAAAGGAAGTCGATGACATTTTACCATGATGGCCTCCTTGAAGACAGATCACCTGCCTCCTGAGGTCAGACTTGAAGCCAGCAGCTCTCACACTTCAGTTTGCCACAGAATCACCTAGAAGCCTCATTGAAACCAATCACTGGGCCCCAAGATAGAGGGTCTGAGTTAGAAGTTGGTGTCAGGGCCCAGGAATGTGCATTTCGTACAGGTTCCCAGATGCCATGGCTGCTGGGGATCCAGACACCACTCTAAGAATAGCTGCTCTGGACTGTGTCTGACTTTTTCCTTTCTTGCTACCCTTGTGTTCCCCTGACCTGTGGTTGGGGGAAGAGGGTGGAGCTAGAGCCCTGTAGCAACAGTTAGCATGTGGGGCCATCAAATCCAGGCTGCCATCCAGTCAGATATGTGAGTTTAAAGGGATTTGGAACAAGGTAACATGTCACACGGTTCCAATTCTGTAGGTCTGTCTCACCCAGTGGTGTGATGGCAGCTCACATTCAATCTAGGTACCCTCTAACACTGCACTACATCCCCAACCCATCTCAGTAAGTTGCAGAGGCTGGCCTTGAACTTGCAACCCTCCTGTCTCAGCCTCCTAAGTAGCTGGGATTAGAGGCATGTGCAACCACACCCAACTCCACTTCAATTTTAAAGCCCAGATGATGGGAGTTCACATGCATGGTCCACATCACCCTGAGACCAAAGTTAGAGAAAAGCAGATGGATAGATGCACTTGGAGGAGCCACGGAGCATCAAGGAGCAAGTTTCAGGTGCACAGAGCCTCCAGAGGTTTTACACAAGGGAGCAGGCAGGGTGAGACACAGCTAGAGCCCTGGTGGGGCCAGAGAACAATGGTTTCTCAGCCACATGTCTGGCTGCTGCTGCTGGGGCTCCTCTGACACTGGAGGCGAGACTTGCAGTGAAACACAGACAGCTATCTGTAGCTCATTGCAAAGATTGCCCACACTTTTTATCCCAGAAAACCTGCCCCTCTAAGGATACAACAAGCTGTCCTTACAGTCCTGTTTCTTTCTGCACCTTGGCCCCATACAGAAGCTGTAGACTAGTGAAATGTCGCCAGTGGATTGAGACTAAGCTGATCAGTGGGCCTGCGGGGTGGCATCGGTCAACCCAAGGATGTTCCTGTGTGAGGCGGAGCAGGGGAGCTGCTGTGGCTCTGGGGACACTTCTGTGGTTACACACTGTACCTGGAATCTGTCAGGGCAGGTAATACATTTATTTCTTGTTAAGTTTCCTTTGCAGGACAACCTGGCTCTTTTCTGCTTCATCCCCACTCCAGGACCCAGGCCCGGGGAGCCGCTACTGCCTGGGCCTTGCTGACCGCCAGGACAGAGGGAAGAGAGATGGCAAACTGCACGGCAAGTCACAGAGCTCTTGCCCAGAAGTGATGCATGTCACCAGCTCTTGAGGGTAGAGTAATACCCCTCAAAATTCATGTCCACCAAGGACCTTAGAATGTGATTTTATTTGGAAATACTGTCTTTGCAGGTGTATTTTGTTAAAGGTCTGCAGATGATATCATAGCAGACTTAGGGTGAACCGTAAATCAACTGACTGGTGTCCTTATAGGAAGAAGACAGGACACAGTCAGAGAAGACCACAGTGCTTGAGTCAGGGAACTCCAAGTCTGCAGGATCCTGCAGAAATGAGAAAGCAAGGAAGGATTCTTTTGGAGCCTTCAGAGGGAGTGTATTCCTGCTGGTGCCTTGGATTCCAACTTCCAGACCCCAGAACTGGGAGAGAATAAACTTCTCCTGGTTTAAGCCTCTCATTTATGGTAATTGGTTTTGGCAGCACACTGTCCAAAGCAAGTGCCACCATCACACCCAGTCCCTAGGGGATGGGGACAGTCCTGCAGGGCTGGACAGTCTCCCAGATCTGTTCTCCATCCTCAGCTCTGGGTCTGCAAAGCTAAATTTCAAGAGTTGCATAAACAGCCTCCCTTTCCCTCTGGCTTCTGTTTGAGATTTGCCCATAATGGGGGTTGGGGGTGTGGAGAGTTAGGTCAGAGTTCCTACCTGGCCACCCTCTTTCTGCTGGGTTAGTAGTGACAGGGTTCTACTCTTGTGGTCATGGCTCCTGCCAGGCAGCCTCTCCTGCAGTTTCCCCTTTCTCTCAGGCTTCTGGTAACTATTTCCTCCCCATGACACTCCAGACCTAGTGTGCCACAAGCTGTTGCCTTTCCTTGGTGGCTTCCTGTAGCCCCTCCCACAGCCCTGTCAGCAGTCTCATTATGAATGTCTCCTCAGTAACTCCACTGGAGCATAACATCTGTCTTCTGCCACACCCAGCAGACACTCATACTGCCTACCTAGGAGGAGAGCTGGAGATCTGTGGGGGACAGTGAGGACCTCGCTACATGGAGAAGCAGCACTGGTGTGACATGCAGGGTATATGCCATGTCAGGGTCACAGGACTGCTTGGCCTCCACTCTTCCCTCTCTGGTGGAGGAAGGAGCATGGACCCTGGAGCAAGGTTCAAACCCCAGCTTCACCACTTAGTAAGCTGTGATACAAACCTCCCAGGACCTCGGTTTCTTTCCCTGTAAGATGGGTATAAGGATGCTTCCCTTATTGGACTGTTGTGAAGATTGAGGATAAATATGACACATGACACGCACTTAACTGTGGTGGGAAGAATAATGTCCAGGAAGATTTCCAAGTTCCAATCTCCAGGAACATGTAAATACATTACTTTATACAGCAAAAGAGGCAAAAGAGGCTGGGCGGATGTAATTATGATTACAGGCCTCACAAACACTGAGATCATCATAGATGACTAAGTAGGGCCCAGCCAATCACCAGAGCATTTAAAGGAGAAGAGGACAGCGGAAGAGCTGGTCCTAGATGCTAGACATGAGGCAGAAGAGAAGAAGCAGAGGAAATAAGATCCTAAGATTTAATTGCCATCATGAGTCCTGAGATTTTCTGAGACAACCACAATGACCCAAAGAGGCCTCTTTATGCTAAGGGAGACCCCCCAGACAGCAGCCAGCAAGGAAATTGAGACCTCAGCCCTACACACACTGACTTCTGCCAATCACCCAATGAACCTGGAGATTCTCCCCTGACATTGGTAAATGCCTCCACTTCAGCCTGGTGAGACACACAGAAAAAGCAGTTGAGCCACTGGGTTTCTGACAAGGGGGTCGAGACATAATAAAGGTATGTTATTTTAGGCATCTATGTTTATGGTAACCAGCTACAGCAGCAATGGAATGTAAACACACTTGCCCAGTGAGGTCTTGGTGAATCTCCTACATGCATGATATCTACCCTTAAAGAAGAGAGTCAGGCAAGATAGGAATGGGCCTTCCCAGGACCCAAGTACTTCAAGCTCTCCAAGAAACCTGCCTGCTGCGATTTTACTGTTTCCCTTGGCAGCTGGCTTTCTCCAGTGCTTTCAAGCTGCTGTGATTAGGGACTCCCTACATGAGCAACCCAGCAGCAACAGCAGGGGGAGGAGCAGAGGGCACTGAGCACCCTTCGCCCTGGCTGAGGCAGAAGCTTCCTGGTACTCACCTGACAGTAGAGAGAAACTCGCAGAGGATCAGATTGCCACCTCTGTAGCAGGACATCATGATCTAAAACCTCAGTCCTGTCTCCCTCCTACCTAAGGCAGGCTCTGCTCTAACATTTGCCCCTAGTTGAAGGACAGGGTTGACACATCATTTCCTCCTGCTGGGATCTCCCTTCTGTTCTCCTAGGACAAATCCAACTCTCCACCCCCATGTCAACGCCTTCCAGCTGCCTGCCTGGCTGTCCAAACCCAGTCCCCTCGCAACAGCAGAGACCCTCATTGGCCACTGCTTCATTTGATGACTGAGGTTTCTATGCTTTTACAGCTGGACCAACTTGAAAATAACACCCCAGGACACTGGGCTCTGAGCCAGGGATCATAGATGAGGATCCCTTGGTGTTGAATCACCAATAAAGCATACAAAGAGAAAGCAAACTAAGGACTTCCCACTAGGCTTAGACATGTGTGTATATCTTGAATCAAAATTGTTGACATTTCCCAACTTAAGTTGCCTCTTCAAGACTCCTGACCAGTCATTATTGATTAAATTTTTTTTCCTATACTAATGATCAATCAGAGGGTCTCACACCTACCAGGGAAGCACTCTACCACTGAGTGATATCCCTAGTCCTCCCCCCTCCTTTTTTTCTCTTAATTTTGAGACAGGTTCTCTCTAAATTGCCCATCTTGGCCTCAAACTTGTGATTTTTTTGCTTCACCCTCCTAAGTAGCTAGGATTACATTGGTGATTCTTTTGATAACAATTTTCACTGCTCTTCAATGAAACCCATCTCATTATGTAAGATGGTTGTGATAACAAGGGAAAGTATCTATTGTGTGTCTACTGTATGCATCAGGCACTGCTCTAACTGAAAGTGTGACCTTGAATTCTTAGGTCAATATGAAGAGCTAATTTCTGCTTTTTTTTTCTATCATCCTTGCTTTACAAAAGAGGAAATGAGTACTTACAAAGTCAAGTAAATTGTCCAAGATTAGCAAGTAATAGTGGGTTGAATTGTAACTCAAACCTAGGCGGAAGAGACTCTGCGTACTACGTTTCACCCTGTGGTTCCTCTTGAAGGATTCAACATACTTAGGTCTACGTTAGGGACCGTGTTTGACCTTGGAAATTGTAGTGATTAATGAATCTTACTTGTCAATGTGACCGAATTAAAGAATAACTAAATAATTGATAAAGGATTATTTCTGGGTGTGTCAGTGAACGTGTTTTCAAAAGAAATTTGTTGTAAGTTGGTGGACCAAGCAGGTATCTCATCAGCTGTGGGTTCAGAACAAAAAGGTAGAAAAGAGGTGAAATTACTCTCTCTTGAAGCTGGGTCATCTCTCCTGCACTGTAATGTCAGAACTCCACATTCTCTAGCCTTTGGAATCTGGAACTGGCACCAGGGTTCCCTGTGTTTTCAGGCCTTCATCCTTAAACTGAAAGTTACACCATTGGCTTCCATGGTTCTGAGACCTTTGGAGTTAGACAGCCATTCTATCAGCTTCCCTGGTTCTCCAGCTTGCCAGAAGACTGAAATGAGATTTCTCAGCTGGAATAATCTCAAGAACCAATTCGCTTAATAAGTCCCCTCTCATCTATTTGTCTATCCTATCTATCTATCTATCTACCTATCTATCTATTATCTGTCATCAGCTTTATAGAGCCATGGTTTCCAAATTCAGTTTCAATAAAACTTGGATGAAAAATATTCACAAGAAATTATGTCTGTACTGAACATATACAGGCTTTTTCCCTTGTTATTAAACAATAATGTATAACAATTTATATTGTTATTTACATTGTACTAGGTATTATAATTAATCTAAATATTATCTAAAGTACAGAACAGGATGTGCATAAGTTATATACAAATGCTATACCATTTTATATAAAGGACTTGAGCTTCCTATACCTCCGAGCTACACCCCATCCCTATTTTTTTTTTTTTTTTTTTTTTTTTTTTTTGTGGTACTGGGGATTGAACTCAGGGGCATTCTACCTCCGAGCTACACCCCCAGCCCTATTTTTTATTCTTTATTTTGAAACCAAGTCTCACTAAGTTGCGGAGTGCCTCGCTAGGTAGCGGAGGCTGGCCGCGAACCGGGATCCTCCGGTCTTAGCCTCCCAAATGCTGGGATTACAAGCATGCGCCACCACGCCCGGCTCCCAGCCCTATTTTTTATTCTTTATTTTGAAACCAGATCTCACTAAATTGCAGAGTGCCTCACTAGGTAGCTGAGTCTGGCCGCGAACCCGGATCCTCCGGTCTCAGCCTCCCAAATGCTGGGATTACAAGCATGCGCCACCACGCCGGGCTGCATCCCTATTTTTTAATTCTTTATTTTGAAACAGGGTCTCACTAAGTTGTGAAAGGCCTTACTAAGTAGCTGAGGCTGGCCACGAATCTACAATCCTCCTGCCTCAGCCTCCCAAGTACTGTGATTACATCACGTCTGCCTAAAATGTGATTACCATCACGTCTGCCTAAAACTCTCTGGAGAATCCTAATACAGAGATACAAATATAACTAGGACAAATTTCATTGTCTCTCAGATAATGTGACAGAAGAGAACACAGTTATACAGAAACAAATACCTATTGATATAATTTATTAGCTACCTGAACAAAGTATGGGGAGTGATTGGACCCTCAGAGTGTTAATGTTAAGGAAAGAGGAAAACCAGGGTTTAGAAAGGCTCCTTCTGAGGAGGTAATAATTGATCTTGGCCTTAAAGGATGAATTTGAATTCTTTGGGTTGAGAAAAGGGGAAAATATATGAATTAGAGGTAACCGCAAGATCAAAGAACAGGAGTCTGAGAGTAGAACAGTCCAGGCATGGAATGATCCAGTGTTGCTGGTGTAACTTGTCTGACCACAGAACAGAGCCAGCTTGGATCATATTGTCCAGAAGTGCTAAAACTATAGCAATCTTTGTTATGGGAAAATAACAATCAGAGACACAGAGAAGACTAAGAAGAAAGAGAAAATACTCATGAACTGCAATCAGCTAATGACTGATTAGCCAAATACAGGAACTTAATGATGCTAAGAACCTCTAATATATCACATAAGCTTCAGGGTTAGTTCAGTAGTTCAGCTCACAGATGTTCATGAAATACCCTTCATGCTGGGTGTTTTGCAGATACTGATGGGAGATACAGTTCCTGGCTTTGAGAGGCTTATTTACTCATTCATTTGTCCTTTTTTTTTTTTTTTTTGAGCATCTACTGTGTGTCAGGTAATGGGGCTCCCAGTGAATAAAACTCATATGGTCTCTTCTTGCATTGAGCTTGCAGTGTAAGAAGAAGTTAGTATTAAATAGGAAAACAACTACATACATAGATCATTTAATTCTGATAAGTGGTGTGCACCAAACAAGACTAACACACAAAGAAGAGGCACATAACTTATACAGGCACTACCTTGAGCTTTGTTCTACTGTGAGATCCTTCATGTAGGTTCACTTACAAAGAAACATGCATCTAGCCCTGCACAAGGCACAGGCCATGTCTACTTAGACACATACAATTCTAAACCACCCTGAAACAGAACTCTGTATCTCATGCCACTGCCGGGCTCACCAACATGGATTAAGAAACATTTGTTGAATGAAAATTTATAATAAGGATACAATTGCACTTATCATAAAGTAAAATACTGTATCAATACCTACCATGTGGTAGGAAGTAGATGTAGTTTGGGGGAAGGATAAAAGTTGAGACAGAATGCAGGGCAAAGGAGAATTGGTCATGAGTTGAGAAAGGAGATTGTGGACCTCTCGCCGGCCTTGGAGTCCGGCAGGTTTAGTTAGTCCAATGTAGCCTCCTCCCTGAGCTCCTGACCAAGCATCACTTTACACATCTATAAGGATGATAGTGGTGACTGTTTGGGGTTGTAAGTTTACCCACTCTTAAAGGAGAAAACATGACAACTTTGATGTTATAGGGTGAAAAGAAAAAGTAGGAAAAAGAGACATATCAGGGAAAGAGATAGAGATAGAGAGAGCAGTATTGATTATAGCCACGGGCCAAGTGCTCAATTATGCCTTTTCTCCTATTTCTTCATCTCTAAAATAGAGATCATAATGCTCACCCTTTCCAGGGCCAATATGAAGATTAATTTAGGTAATACAGTTAACGTGTACTACCTATGTTCAAAATGTTCTAATATGCAATATCCCTTCCCCTTCCACCCAAGAAATTCCTTATAAGCTGAATTTGAACTCCAAATAAACATATTTGAATAAATGAAAAGATTTTAAGAAGGTTAGATCCTAGAGAAAGGAGCCCATGATTATCCCAGAGAGAAGATATCAGACCTGGGCAGGTTGGGGTGGATTGTCTCCCCTGGGACAGGCCTCTTCCCTTCCCTCAACATGTCCCAGCTAGAGTTCCAAGAGCAGAGATGACTATCCAGGTGGCCTCTCACTCATCTGACTTAAGCCTCTCCCATTTTCTGCACAAAAAGACACGAAGCATAGAGCCTCGGTAGCTCCCGTTATAAAACAGAGCATCCCTGAATCTCCACCTTTGAAGGTTGGGGACAGAGCTCTCCACTCACTCTTCAGCTTCAGGGGGGTTGGTCGGTTCCAGGGACAGCTGACAGCCTTATTTAGCCAACCAGCTGCTCTGCTATACACAATGTCCCTAATGCTCAAAGTCTGGCGGATGATTCTTTTGTATCCATATAAGAGCAGTTGGAGGAGAATTGATCAGTTCCTTCGATAGCCTCAGGGTGTCAAGGCTGCCATTCAAATCATTACCAATGTAATTATTAACAATTGTTTTAGTGAGATGTCTGCAAGACAATTGTTTTTCTTTCTTTTTCAATCATTACAAAACAATCAAATTTCACTAAAGCAATGCTTGCCTCAAGTCACATCAACACATTTATTAAACCCCTTCTGTTTGCCGGTTCAATGGAAAGTCTTGGAGGAGGGAATACTTAAAATGCCTTCTCTCATTTTAAAGAATTGATAATGTTATGGGGAAGAGGTGTTTTCTATCTCTCTCTCTCTCTCTCTCTCTCTCTCTCTCTCTCTTACACACACACACACACACACACACACACACACACACACGCACACGAAAGTTATGTAGTATACAATACACTGCTACAGCCTCATGGACAGTGACAATTTTATTTCTTTTATTTTATTACCGGAACCATCGGGTACTTGGAAGGAGATGCCCAGGGTGGAGAGCTGAAGTCGGATATTGTGGTGGGAAACTGCTCTCTTTTCCAGCAGTAAGAGAAAAACCACCAAAGGAGTGGACAGGCGTGTACCCATTAGAGCAGCCACCAGAGCCTGGCTTTTTGACAAGAGCTCATCATTCAGGATAAAAGTTAAAGGTAGCTTTAAAGGGGCTGTAGATTCAGGAAGAACGATATGGCCTGGGCTTTTCAGGGATGCATTCCAAGGCCTTCACCATACTGTGGCTGGGAGAAACACTCTGAACCCATTTTTCTAGCGGCTAAACCCAAACACACTGCAGGCGGTGCCATCACAAACCAGGCTCCACTGCACTGCAGGTCGGGGGTCTTGCATCTGAGTACTGGGCACTCAGTCCCCTTTGCCACTAGACCAGATGGTCACTGCGGTCTCCGGGCCACATTCACAAATGTTCACCTCCCTGAATGAAACTTGTTTGATTAACCCTGTTCAGAGGATGAAAACACTGAGCAATAAAGTGAGAAAGAGGAAAAGAGCCGCATCTAAAACAAGCCTGAAGAGTCGGGGGAGCAGGGCGAGGAGCCCGGGAGGTGCGAGGGAGAGGAAGCTGCGGGCAGGAGGGAGCGGGCCACTGCCCTGCCCTCGGCGTGGCGCCCTCGGGCTAAGTGACCCGGAGGGGTGCGCTCAGGGCGGTGGCGTTGGGGGCAGGGAAAGGGGCGCAGGTGAGAGCCCCGCCAAGTGCGGGCCCCGAGCTGGGCCGCAGGGGAGCGGGGGCTGGTGCCGGGCTGCGCTCCGAGGCGGGAGGGAAAGCCCGGGACCGGCGCGGGGCGGACGGCGGGACGGGGCTGCGCCCGGGGGCAGGTGCGACGAGGTGCGGGTGCGCACTGGAACGAGGACACGGACACGGGGAGGGCGAGCGGGGGCGGCGGGACGTGACGAGGAGCCCGGCGCGCGCCGCCACCAGGAGCGAGCTGGGGCCTGGGCGGAGAGCGCGGGAGCAGGACCGGAGCTGGGAGTGGGGAGGGCGCCGCGTCAACAGCGGGGCGGGCGGCGGGGTGGGGTCGAGTGCGCGTGCGCGGCTCATGCGGGCGGGGGGCGGCGGGAGCGAGCGTGCGCGCGGCCGGCAGCCTGGGCGGCGGGTCCTGCCAGTGACAGCTGCGGCTGCTGCCGGTCCTGCCTTAAATTGCCACGGAGACGGCGGCTGCTCCAGACACCTGCGGCGGCGACCCCTGGCTGCGCGGAGATGTGGCCCTTGGTGGCGGCGCTGTTGCTGGGTTCCTTGTGCTCGGGTGAGTGGCTCCTGGCTCCCAGCCCCGAGCTGGTTTCTCTGCGCCCCCGCGGGCGTCCCCCGCAGGCGTGTGGGCTGCGCCCCCGCCGGGCAGGCGGCGTCCCGGAGAGGGTGGCCTGGGCGCGGGATGCGCGGGCCCTGTGAGCCCCGATCTCGAACGTGGGAGGCCCTGCGGGTAATCCGGCACCCGGTTCCTTCCCTCCCTTCTCTCGTCTTCCTCTTTCCCCTGGGCGAGAGCGGGGGCTCGTCGCTCTCACCCCGTCGGCACCTCCAAATGCTCCCAATCAGCAAGACTCTGAACCGCGCAGCTCGTGCCAAGGCGAACTGTAAAGAAAGAGCGCGATCGGAGGCCAGGGGGTGGCAGCTGCCCAGGCCCCCCTTCTTTCTCACCCCTCGCCCTTCTTACGTGCATTTGGGGGTTGAAGGAGGGAGAGTGGGAGGGCCCAGGCCTCGTGCGATGGAAGTGCGCATTTTGGTGAAGTCGCCCAGAAGGGGTTTTGCCTAACCGAGGAGCTTCAGAGCTAGGGGATGAAAAGGACGCAAGTTTCATTTCCGACCCCAGCATTTATCAGAAGAAGCTTCTGACCAATATTTTGTTGTTGTTGTTTTAATCCTGAAAATAAGCTTCCTTGGAACTCCTTCTCATGACCCCCATGCCGTTTCAGCACTTTAATACATTACAAATGGTGGGTTGAAGTTTTCACACTTACTGGGGGAGATGGTTTTAAAAGTTAAACAGATTTCGCATGAAATATGAAAACAGCAACCTCGTTTGAAAACGCATGTACAGCAGAGTGGGATTTGGTGTATTTGGACGCCAAAGGACCTCCACTCCCCCCCCCCCCCACACCTACACATTGCATTTAATTATCTTCAAAAAAAAAAAAACAACAGCAGAAAAACCGCGTACTTTCTCTGTAGAAACCGAGGAAGGAATGGGAATTTTCCTGGCTCTTTAGTACCTGTCCCACTTCATATCTATAGAGCCCTTTGTGAACTTTTTATAAGATTTGGAATTGAATTTGAATAGGAGTAACAGCAATTGTTACATTTATCTTAGAATGCTAAATTAATTCGATTTTGAACTGATTATTAGCCTCAATGTGCCATTCATAAAGACAGTACCGGGAGCTATTTCCTAGATGCCAGTAAGTCCCTGCTCACCACTTTCCCCTCCCCAAGCATACTGGATACCAGAGTCGTTAATAATAAAGATCTCTATCTTATAAATGGTTCCTGGCAGGTGTTTCCTGTCATGGTCTTTAGTATTCTTGGTGCCAGTATTGTCATTATAGCTAAAATAATACTGCTTTCAAATACCTGTTGTATAATCAGAGAGCTTTCATATTTAGCTAGCTATGAATTTGTAATAAAATATCAGTAATTCAGGACATTGATGTCAAAGCTTGTTAGAAGAGTAAAAAATGTTCACCATGTATTGTTTTCAAAACAGGGGTCCTGTTTTCAAGGAGATTAAAAAGAAGTGCTGCATTGATATTTTGGGGAATAGGAATTCTGTTCGACCTTCCATAGTTGTACTTAAGATCACATATTAGTTAACACTCATTTTCACATAGTATTTATGCATTCAAATCCCTGAAGAATTCAGAATTTGTACAATTTTAATGTACTTGTTATTTTAACCTGAAGAAAAACAAAATAGAGGCATTATGCATTTGAGTTAAGTGTTCAATGTAAAACAGGAAGTGATAGTATTTGTCATAGGTAAAATGGATTTGTGTGTGTGTGTGCGTGTGCGTGTGTGTGTGTCTAATATGTAGCTTCAAAAGAACATGTATGACTATATGGTAAATGTTTCAGAACATAAGTAGTTATAATCCAGGGAATTTGGAAGACTGAATTTAGGATCTAGAGAGTAAGAAAGTCATGGCTTTGTACATTAATTTGCAATGAAGCTTCGTTTTGCTTTCAGTTTCATATATAAAGCAGTGGTAATCAGAGACTATTTCTTGGTAACCTCTACAGTTTCTATAACCTTGGGGTAAAATACTCCTTTCAGCCAATGAAAAGCATACTGCAGCCCACTATTACAGTCACCATTATGGTTTCCAAAGTACACAATGAATTACTCTACCCCAATATATGTTCAATTATACGTTGTTAAAAGTACATCAACAATTTTAGTGGTATTCACTAGCTAGTCAATACAACTTTAAATAAGTAATGTCAGTAGTATATATAAAATATCTTTTTACTAGTCAAATGATTTGCTGTTGTTCAAAGTGACTTTTGCAAATCAATATACATTTTGTTAAATTAAAAAAATTATTATCTAAACGTGGTAATATTTTGCTTGTTTAGATAGAGATGTTTCCTTTTCTCCTAAAGAATATATTAGCTTTAGATAGTTGCCATTTTAAGGACCTAAACATCCTTATTCTGGGGCCATCCTGTCTAGAGGCAGTATGCTAAACCATTACATTAAATGTCTGCCATTAAGACACTTGCTCATGCCATCATCAGTGTTTTGGCAGATGTCTTATCTTTGCCACTGAGGTATTAATAGAGATTTGAAAGGCCAGGTTCTAAAGATGAAAAATGGGTGTTCCACCCCCCCATTAATAAATATTCTAAGTGCATAGTTTATCAAAACTTAAGTTCACATTCTTTAATGTGAATTTAGTTATATCCAGTATAGACATTATTTTTAATATAGTGACTTTTTGTGACAAGATTCTCAGACACTCATTTTACTTATCTTTGATTTTGGGGTTTTTGCCATCATAGTTTTTTATATAGGATTAAAATATTCTCTATTTTTATATCTGTTTCAGCCTAATATAATGTACCCTTGGGTCATCACAGACATTTATTCTGTGGTAGAAGAATTAGAATAATAGTACAGGATCAATTTCACTGAACTCATTGTAGTACTGAAGTAAAAAAAATAGAGAGCACCCAGGAAATAATTCTAATGTACCTACACTAAGACAACATAACCTGGATTTTCCCTCTTTTGGTTACATGGAGTTGAAACAGAAGTTAGACGCTTCACCTTCCTCTGACTACTTCATTCTAGATGCATGGAACAGTCATAAGATTCAGAATCTGGTCAACCCCAACGTTTGAGATTTAGTTAGGAGAATTAATGTGCCTATTTGAGAACACACCACACTTACAGGTTAAAAGACAGGACAAGGGGTTTGGCAAGTGCAAGGTCTGTCAAAACTGCTTTTTCTGTCCGACATAGTGGCACCTGCCTATAATCCCAGTACTTGGGAGGCTGAAATAGGAGGATTACAGAGTGGAGGACAGCCTCAGCAATTTAGCAAGACTCAGAAACCTAGTGAGACCATTTCAAAACAAAAAAATAAGAAGTGCTGAGGGCATAGCTTAGAGGTAGTCTGCCCCTGGGTTCAACCTCTAGTACCAAAAAAAAAAAAAAAAAAAAAAAAAAAAAAATATATATATATATATATATATATATATATATATATATATATATATATATATATATATGCCTTTTCCATTTTAAACAAGCATGAGCCTATCCATGCTCTAAGCATTTTATAAGACCCACTTGGACATATAGATACATTTCAGACTATATGCTTCTTAATAACTTTTTGTGTAGCTTACAGAGAATAGATATTTTGTTGTTTTATCCCTAAATGATACTTAATGTGCTTGAAGTTCCTAATAAAGGCATAAGTCTGGATGTAACTGACTTTACCCTGGGCCCTGTAATTCTAGGCCAACCACTTCCATTCTTATAAGAACACTTTTAAATCCAGTGGGGGCATTGCTTTGAGTCAGAACTAAATAACTTGTGGTCACCCTGTGTACCCTAGACCTTTATTTTAATCTCTACTGAGAAGACATCTGACCAGATCCCTCCTTTCTGTACCTAACATGATTCTATCTGAAGCTCTAGTTCTTCAGGCCAGGGGATAGTTCTGAGGGCAAAACTGGTAGGATTTATTTGGGGCAGATGTATTTACTCAAGAGCTTTGCTTCATTTACCTTAGCAGCTGTTGGGGCTTCTCACCCTATTCCTGAACATCCTTTCTGAGCAGATAATTGACTTCCTACTCTACTGCAAAAAATAGTGGTGAGTGGTTTGGACTCCCTCAGTTGCCCTCCCACCATTACTAAACTAATCTATAATACCTTAGACAACCTCCTTCCTATTCTCCTCCCTCACCTAGTTTTAGAAGAAGCCTTGTTCACCTTTGCAGAGGAGGGACAACCTGTCTACCACTTTCATTTTCACCACCTTGAAGATTGACTTAATTCTTCATCCATGTGTCCTAGATCTTGCCCTCTCCATTGACTTCTTACCCTTAACTTGCAGCCATGATCAAGTTTTACCACATATTTTAAAAGGAAAAATCAAAGGAGAACCAGAAAAAAAATTCTTGCCCTTGTCCCTGCCACATGCTCTTAGTTGTTGCCTTTTTCTTCTTGATTATTGTGCCAAATTATTGAAAGAGACTTTCTGTTGTTTCTCTCTGCCCCCATTCATTTCCCAAATCAATCTGCCTCTGATTCTGCTAGTCTGTTGTCATGGCTGTCAGTGAAGGAGCTAATGCTGTTATTTTCAATCCAGCTTCCATTTTATTCATCCCATTTGACATCTCTTTCATCCAGAGGAAGACTCTTCCTTGGGGTCCGTAATGGTATTATCTTTGCCTTATTTCTCATTTCCTTTCTCTCAATGCCTTACATGTTAACCCCTTTGACAATTGGCTACTTAAGCATTGGTGTGGCCCATTATTTTATTCCCTGCCACCCTATTTGCTTTACTATGTCTCCCCAGTCAATCTCGTCCATGCTCATGATTTCAATTACCAGCTCTATTCTTGGTGATTCCCTAAGTCTTTATGGCTCTGACCTTTCTTAAGTCCAGATTCATATACCTGGAGATGACTGGACAACTCCACTTCATTGTACGACAGCTACTTTCATATTCAGACTTAAATACTGAAAAAATATTCTTCCCAAATCTTCAAGCCTTTTTTCCCACTGTAGTTAATCTATAATGAATAGTGTTTTGGTTAACAATTTTGATTTTTCACTCTTTTATCTCCCTCGTCTGACTTCTGTTATTTTACTTCTTTGACTTTTACTGTAATTTTAGAGCCTTCTCTCCAGTTGTCACTTACCTGAACTTTAGCTCTTAATGGGTCTTCCTTTCTCCTCTCCCTTCCTGCCTTCACTCTATCTTTCATACTGCTGCCAGTGCTAATTTTTAAATGAAAATAAATATAAGTGGTTCGCTATTGCTTATATTATTGAGCCTAAACTTCTCAGCATGACATTCAAGGAATCACCCCGTAGGGTTTTCATTAACCATCTTTTCTAACCTCATTTCCTAGATGTCATCCGAATCATTTTCTGCTTTCAGTTACTCACTTTCTTCATCCCTCTGTGTACATGTTCCCTATTCTATCTAGAAAGCCCTCTCTTTCCTATACTTCTTCTGCTCATCAGTCAAGACCCACTTTTACCATCACCCTCTAAGAATATTCTTAGATACCTGCATGTGATTCTTTTGAGGAACTTTTCTATCCAAGTATTCCACTGACATGAGATTTTCCATTAAAATATGCAGCTTCATGTTTCCATAGGCAGATCAATAGAAGTGAGGAACAATGGGAATTCTCTTGAAATGGAGAAGAGTGAATCTTCTCCCATATGACTTTTAGAGTTTTCTTTCTTGAAACTCATACTTTACACTTTTTACATTAATAAGAAATATAGTATTGAGTCCTACCTTCTGGATGTTGAGTAAGATCCTTAGGACCCGCCAGAAGGGGACAAAACCAGTCCAGAGGTAGAGAGACAGAAATGAACATTTCAGCAATGGAAAGCTACAATTGCCACTTTATTGAGCAATTACTATGTATGTGAAAGGTACCACGATAAGAATTTCATGTTTGTCATCTCATTTTAAGAAGGTCTCTGCAAGGTAGATATCATCACTGTCCGTACTTTGTAGATGAGGACACTGAGGCACAGTGGTTAAGCACCTTGCCTAAGGATCTACAAATGTGACGTGCTTAAGCTGAGTCTTAAACCAGGATCTGGCTCCCAAACATGTGCTCTTTTCAGTTACACACACTCTACATCAGGGAAAGGTAGAGGCCTCTGTAGGCTGGGGAGTAGCAGGTTCTGAGGCCTGGAGGTGAGAGTACATCTGCATATTCATGGGATTGCAGAAGGTCATTATGACTGGAGTTTAGTTGCAAAATGAGAGAGTACAGGTGAGACTGTAAAAGATCTTGAAGGACCTCATTTGTATTCCATGAGGATGCACTTAGAATTTAGCTTAAAAATGGGGTGGGGGGGGCTGTTGTTAAAGTATATTAGGCAAAGGAGCGTACATTTGCATTTAGAACAGTTATTTTGGGAACTGTGGAAAATTCACTGGGGCTGGGATAGAGACAAGATGAGGATGGTGGTGTAGGGAGCCAGTTTTAAGGGCATGACAGTAGTTGAAGGGACAAAAGAAGAGAATTTCATTCATTCACTCAACAAACATTGGATTGAGTCTACCAAGAATTCTCCATGACTAGGGAGAGGGAGGAATGTAGCATGATTCCCAGATCCAAGTCTGGTTGACTGGTAGACAACAGAAAATAGGGAGGAGGGGATTTAGGAGAAGGGTAGGTTTTTGGACTTGTTGACTTTGAAGTTACCATAATGCATCCAAACAGAAATACACAACAGACAGTTGATTGTCCAAGGTCAGCAGTTTAGAAGAAAGGGTCTGAATCAATAAAAGTATGCAGGTAGTTAAAACCCTGGGAGAGAGGGAAAACACTTGGTGAGGGGGTGCTGATGGTGAAACTCTAAGGGAGTACTAACTGTGAAGCCTGTAGGAACACTGGCATATACTGGGAGCCAAGGAATAGATTTCTAGAGGTAAAGCTAGGATGGGAAGGACAAAGCAGGAGGAAATTCCTCATTAAGAGATAACATAGAAGCTGGGTATAGGTACATGTCTGTAATCTGGGTACTTGGGAAGCTGAGATGGGAGGAGCGCAGATTTGAGGCTAGCCTCAGCAACTTAGCAAGGCTTTCAGCAACTTATTGACACCCTGTTTCAAAATAAAATAGGGCTGGGGGTGTACCTCCAAGATAGAATGTCCTTGAGTACAATCTCCAGTGCCACCAAAGAGAGAGAGAGAGAGAAACCATAGAGGCCAAGAGCAAGACAAGAGAAAGCTCTGCCTGCTGGCTCAAGACCTGTAGCGAAGTCAAGATAGAAAGTGAACTGTGCACCTTTGGTTTTTTCATGGGATTCTAGGTGGTTTTGGCAAAACCTGGTATCGAGTGAAGCTGGAGGGGTGCAGGTACAGAGCCATTGTAGAGCTGGGTGACAGATTTAAGAAGTGTGCTGGAGGGGAAGAAGTGTGTTCAGGTTATGCTGTTAGGAAGGTAGGAAAGAGAGACAAGTATGTGGGATTTTGTTTTAAGTTAGTGAATATTCAATCATTTTTTAAAGATTAAAAAAAAAATGCTTCATAAATGGAATAGGGGGATGTGGGAGGCTGATAATCAACTTGCAGAAGTCCTGAAGGAGAGAGATGGGTTGGAGGCAGAATGGAAACTAGCTGTCAGGTGAAGGCACTCCTTCCTGCAAAGGAGGAAGTGGGAGGAAAAGAGGTGTGGACAGTTGGGTCTGCAGGTGAGTGTACCCGTGGGGGGAGCGAGGCAGCGGTGCAAGGTTCTGGCTTCTCTCTGAAGGACTCAGCTCAAATTAAGAAGCTGAGAGGGAAGACTCCTTCAGAGAATGTAGGGTAAGAGTCCAAAGGAGAGGGGTTAAAAAGGAGAGAAAACTTGCCCAGCAATGGTGGCACACACCTATAATTCCAGTACAGTATAGGCTGAGACAGGAGGCAGATCAACGATGAGAGGCCAGTCTCAGCAACTTAGTGAGACCCTGTTTCAAAATTAGAAAAAAAGTTTTTAAGGAAGGGTTAGGAATGTAGGTTGAAGGTAGAATGCCACTTGGTTCAACCGCCAGTACTGAAAATGAGAGAAAACGTATATGTAACATGTGAAAAGGTAAAAGAGAAGGGTGGAGACTACAGCAATGTTTGCTTGGCCCCTAGTTGCAACACAAATTTTCTTAGAAATATGTAAGGCACATTGCTATTCTGCCTATTCATAGCACTCCGTCCATACCAAAGGATAACAGGTAAGGCCTTGCATCAGATAAAGTGCTTATCACTCCCTATATGAGGGTTGTAAGCTCCAAACAGATAATTCCTACTTTATCTTTATCTTTGAATCCCTCCTCCCTCCCATCCTGTCATGATGATTTCCATCAGGTAATTTTTAATAAGTGTTTGTTGCACTTTTAAAGTTTCTGAACTAGACTTGTGTGCTCTGGCTACTAACTACTTAGAGGTTTTGGGGATTCGGATTGAGATGGGTTGTGTTAGTGGTATTCACAGAAGTAGGAAGGTCCCATACTTTTGGCACTTGATATAAAATAATTGTTCCATTTTACTTGGTAACATATCTGTACTCTGGGATCACCCTTTGTTAAATTTATCTATTCTCTGATTTAGACTGCCATGCACATCTTATTTATTCAGAATTTTCTTACTCATGTTATCTATTTTCCTTTGTTTGCTCCCTATATTTTTCATCCTTTATTTTCTTCCCTTTACTATATCATCAGAAGGCAAAAGAGAAAAACACTAGATCAGATCATTTTATTACTTAGTAATTTTTTTTATAGATGTTTATAGATGATGAAATTGTAGTTAACACCTGAAGTGATATTTTGGACACCCTTATTGTTAATTATTAGTGCAAAAAGTTTTTCAAATCATAGTTTGTCCTGATCAGTTTCACTTTAAATCTTACAATATTTATTGTACTTCAATTGCTTCAGCTATGAAATGATTTTATTAAAATAATATAGTGCAGCCGGGCATGGTGGTGCACGGTTGTAATCCCAGTACTTGGGAGGCTGAGACTGGAGGATCTGGGTTCCCGACCAACCTCAGCTACTTAGTGAGGCCCTCCGAAACTTAGTGAGACCCTGTTTGAAAATAAAGAATTAAAAATAGGGCTGGAGATGTAGCTTGGAGGTAGAATGCCCCTGGGTTCCATCCCCAGTACTGCAAAAAATAAAATAAAATAAAATAAAATAAATAATAATAATACAGTGCAGTTAGTGTGCTCTGTATTTTTTAGAAAATTTATTTTCTAAACATTACTTGTAAAATTATGGAGTATTTGGCAATTTCTTTCCTAGAGTCTTATCAAAACATTTGATAGGATAACTGAGCTGTTAATTTGTATCTCTTTTGTGAAACAATAATTTTTAAGATTACTTATATGAACATAATTTAAAAATTTTTAAATGACTCATACAAATATAAAATGGACACACGTCAATCACTTACCAATTAAAGCGCAAACCAGCAAGAAAGCTACATCCATTTAAGGAAAATTGAAGGAGCAGAAATATTTATAGGCAAACAAGAATGCTGAAATAAATTTGCTAATAGACACAAAATTGGTCAATACCCTCAAGTCAATAGAATGTAATTTTTTTTTGGAACCTTCTCTTCCACCAGGTGGAAATCAGTTGCAAAACAAATTTTATTTGTGTCTCTTTGGACACCAATCATTCACAATACCATCAGGTTTCAACAACTTAGAAAACGGTAAAATATCCCAAAGTCAGTGGAAGGCAGAAGCCCCAACAGAGTCATATAATTCCAAAGGTTCTGTTAGCCAATGCTCAGCACACCACTGAAAGGATACCCCATAATCTTTTTGTCCATTTCAAAATCTTTCACCACATTTTCTGTCACTTGCTTTCCTTTTTTAAATTATTTATTTACTTTTTTATATTAATTGATACATTGTAATCATACATCTTTGTTAGGTACAAGCTGGTAAAGGCATATATGCACACATTTCTCTTCCAGAGTCATCACCCCTTTATTCTCTCCTGGCACACCACAGTTTCCCCTCCTCAGTGCTTCTCTCTCAGGGGAAATAATTCACAATGCCAGCGTTTTGAAGAATGCAATTTGAAGTCTAGGTTTTGCCTGGGGCTTCCTAATATTTGGGTGGCTAGAAATGTAAGAGAACTGGAAAGAAGTGAGCTGTGGATGCCCACAAGGCTGGTTTAGATGGCAACTTCCCAGAAACATAACAATTTGGACCTGTCAGAGAAAAGATGTAGATCATTACATTAAAATGCCATATTGTCTTAGTTTTTATAATATCACCCTATATTTTTACAGCACAGTATTACTTAAAGAGCATTTGCCTATATAGTTTTTCCTTTGCTGTTTACTACTGTTCTATGAAGTGGCCCAGTGTTCTTTTTTGTTTTGTTTTCCTTTTCTTTTGTGGTGCTAGGAGTTGAACCCAGGGCCTTGAGCATGCTACACAAGTGTTCTATCACTAGCTTTATCCCCAGTCCTCAGTAGTCATTTTTCATCTTCTTACAGAGTAAACCAAGGCATACAAAAGTGAGTTGTGCTCAGGATTTGTGAGCATCACCTAGGTTGTATTCCACTGTACACCCTGTGTTCAACTCATGGGTGTTTCTTAAATAATAACTGTGTTCTTAGAATAATGACATCCTCTGCCCCTCAGTTTTGATTCTAGTGTGTGTATGTGTGTGTGTGTGTGTGTGTGTGTGTGTGTGTGTATGCATATATATGTAAGAAATCTTAAAGACAAACTTTTAACAAAGTTAATATTTTATTTGTTAGTGTCTTGTATTTTGAGGGAAAATTTACGTAGATAAAATAGTTGATAAATGACTGAATATGGAAGATAACTACCATTTCTCCATATTCTTGTACATTTTAATTGAATGGTGAGTCCTCAGTCCCTCTTGTTTATGGCAGCTACTAGTAGTTTATGGTGCTGAGAAGACTTGGTGGAATATACCCTATTCATTCACCATACCTGCTCTTGGTTTCAACTTTTTCTTGGCTTTCTGAATGGTTTATGGTGTCTTGGAGGAAGAAATGCCTATGATATACATTTGGAAATTGTTGCTCTGTAGATTCAATAAAATAGATGGAAAAATTCAGTTGTATATAATCCTTTGTAAGACTTGCATACAGAATGTCTAGTGCTGTCCATATTTGCAAAGGAAAAATAGCCACAGAGAATGTTTTTTCTTGTTAGTATTCTAAGACTTTCCAACCTAGTGGAAAGATGTGATTTGATGTATCCAATTTACTTTGTATATGAAAGTACAGTAGAACTGGCCACTTTTTTGGAAATTCAGCATAAAGGTAGAGATAAATTTCTTATCAGTTTAGCAAGTTCTGTTTAGAAGTATATAGAAGTTGAGACTGAATATAATATTTGGTTTGATTTTCTCTTCAAAAATTTCCCATGGTAAGGACAGTATTTTTCTACATGTATCAGTAAGCAGAAATGAATTGCTTCAAAGCTTTCAAAGCCTGATACTATACCTGCATGTTCCAACACAATTGCTGAATTTATTCCCAAGATGCATGGTAATATATACTTGTGTTATCAAGAATAGATAAAGAAAAGTCAGTGTTATCTACCAGCTGTGCAAGTTAATATTAAAATAATTTGTTCTGTTTTTTACCTTGCTGTGCTTCTCCACTGCTTGCTTAAATGAATAGGTGAAACATTGCTTTTTATCTCAAGGACTTGCAATATACCTAAGATTTATAGTATAGAATTCTATAATTAATGAAATCATTTTTCTTTTTCTTTCCCAGGTTCAGCTCAACTACTATTCAATAAAACCAAATCTGTAGAATTCACCTTTTGCAATGAAACTGTTGTCATCCCTTGTTATGTTATTAATGTGGGGGCACTCGGCACTAATGAAATGTACGTAAAATGGAAATTCAAAGGAAAATACATTTTCATCTATGATGGAAGTCAAAACAATGCTACGACAGACAGCAACTTTTCAAGCGCAAAAATCGCAGTTTCGGAGTTACTAAAAGGAGATGCCTCTTTGAAGATGGACAAGAGTGATGCCAAAGTAGGAAACTACACTTGTGAAGTAACAGAATTAAGCAGAGAAGGTGAAACTATCATAGAGCTAAAATATCGTGTTGGTAAGTAATGTAGTTTGAATACGGATGGTTGTCTTTAAAACTCATGCTGAGCCGGGCGTGGTGGTGCATGCTTGTAATCCCAGCATTTGGGAGGCTGAGACTGGAAACTCCGGGTTCACAGCCAGCCTCAGTTACCTAGTAAGGCACTCCGCAACTTAGTGAGATCCGGTTTCAAAATAAAGAATAAAAAATAGGGCTGGGTGTATAGCTCAGAGGTAGAATGCCCCTGAGTTCAATCTCCAATACTGAAAAAAAAAAAAATAGGGCTGGGGGTGTAGCTCGGAGATAGAAAGTCCCTGAGTTCAATCTCCAGTACCGGGGAAAAAAAAAACCTCATGCTGAGAGAAAACATGACCCTTCACTTTCTGTGACTGGCTAATCTCACTTAACATAATGTTCTCCAGGTCTGCCCAGTTTCCTGCAAATATGAATTGTGCATTTCCTGTGAATTGTGCTACTATAAGCATGGATATTCATGCATTACTATAATATCCTGATTTCAGTCCCTTTGGAAAGATACCCAGGACTGGTATAGCTGGATCATATGGTGGATCCATTCCCAATTTTCTGATGATTGCCATTTTGATTGGGGTTAGATGGAATCTCAGCATAGTTTTGACCAGAGAAACTTCAGGTAGTGGAGGAGAAATTGCAGTGGAGCCAGGGAGAGGGAGGTAGTCCAGGGGAAGGGGTGAGGGAAGAGAGAGAATCAGTGAAGGAAACACTTCCATGCACATTATGCATGTACATGACCCATGCCAATCTCAAAGTCCTTCATGGAGAAAGCCACCAAGTGCCGTGTGCATGTTTGTCACCATCACTATGAAATACATTATGATATGAGACTACAGTGCACCAATAACACCCGTAAAAATATAAATTAAAAATAACACAAAATACCAAACTCATGTAGAAACTAGGTCTTTTCTCATCTCCTTAAGCTCAGCCAGTGAAAATGGTTTATGGACAATTTTGGGTCCAAACTCTCCTACCACCAGAAGGGGAAACATCCCTCCTTGTCCTCCGTGGTACTGGCCCTGACTTTTTTTTCCTTAGTTTTGGTTACCTCTTAGGTCCCCAGGTTATGAGGGGCAGCATCATGATAAGGAGGCGACCTGTTCAGGCATGATCCTATGGGTGCTAAGAGGGGCTCTGTAGATGCCATGGCTCTTACAGTGCTATCATACTGTTTCAATAGCTGGGATCCTATCTAAAAGAAACAGGGTGTACTTTTTGGCCATGGGCTTCATGAGAGTGGCCTTACAGTCCACCGGGGATAGCTTCTACAAGTGTGGGTCTTTGCTAACTTTACCTCTGTCTCAATTCATCCTTCCCTGCCTATTGTCCTCCCTCTTTTTGTCTGAGTAGAGTCCCATATTATCCTGTCTTGTATCCCAGATATCATTGCTGTTTCCAATTGATAAAACACTGTAATTCCCAAAACACACTCATCAGCCACGGATGGATGATGGCTCCCAGGGCTAAGATCTTGAGTGTGGGAGGATCCTGTCTCTCATTAGTCCCTCTATGCCTCAGGGGAAATGTTGCATAAGTTAGATGGGGATGAAAGTCTAAGGCCGACAGGAGATCAGAATTGGCCACCTATGGACAGTCTTCCTTCCTAAAGTCTGCACATAGGGCCTTTAGGGAGCATACAAAGACTAAGTTCTGTGGGACCCAGGAAACGGGTTCCTATGGCTCCCAATACTGAGTCTGCTTACAGAAAAGGGAAAGGTTCTACTGCAAGCACAACCAGCATATACAAAGACGTGTTTTCCCCAAGCTCAGCTTCCCACAGGGCTTTATAAAAGAGTGTCCCATCTTAGGTGGGAACAGAACTGAAGGGAACTCATTGGGGAGCCTCAGAAGACAAGGATGGGTTTCTCTGGAGCCTCAATATAAACTGTAAACACTAGTTTAGTCCCGCTTATGGGGCAATAGGCTAGGAGAACATTTTTCTCTGAAGGGGGTCAGGTTTCGAGTCATGTACCAGTTGCCACTAGGCCTTAGCAAGAGACAGGTCCGGTCACTTCTCGCCTGCCCTACACCATTTATAGGGATGGTTCTCCTCCCCTGGAATTTGTCCATGTCTACACCATGGCTGGGGGGCTCTGCATTCATGAAGAACCTAGTGGCACCAAAATTCCTGGTCACCCACCAGGATTTGATCCTGCTTAGGGAGGGTTATAGGCCTTGCAAGTTTCAGTGGCTTCAGACCACCATCAGGGTGTACCATCAAGTTCCATGTTGGGCACCAAACCTGTAACATTTTCAGTGTCACAGTGGGTCCTTTTCCTTGGCTAATTATAAATAAAGAGCCAAGAAAACTCTATGCTTAAGCAGGTTTTTTTTTTTAAAAAAAAATACAGGATAGGGAAAGGTAGAAGAAAAAGTGCTGTCTCTCTTAACTGACATGTCTCATTCACACACACAACCCCATCAGAGGCTCAACCCCTCTTTGCCTGGAGATTTCTTGTACTCCAATCTCTAAGATGGTCTGACCACTAAGGAAATACTTTACTACCTTCTGTGGTGTTTCTTGCCCTAGTCTGTGCATGAAGTTACCTGGCCACTGTGTTTGTTTGTTTGTTTGTTTGTTTGTTTTAGGATCCTTACACCACATTGCCAAGAAACTTTCTTCTGGGTCTTGGTCAGTTAGGGATCTGCCAAGTTGCTCCAGCACCCAGAAGCCACTGCATCAAAGCAGTAGGATGCATCTCCCCCTAAGTGGGGAGCCGATGACATTCACCAGACATGCCCCTAAATTGTTAGAAACAGTTTCTAGGGAAGCCACAAATAAAGCACACAAAACTGAAAGTAACTTGGCAAGGCAATTTACTTCTGCAGAAGGGTGTGTAACTGACACAGAGTCCTATTAGCAAGAATATCGAGTAGGCAATCTGCTCGGCTTTTATCCCTAACGGGATCCTGCCTCTCACCCTGATTAGGGAGGGTTTGGGTTCGCAACTCTGTGCAATTGGCTACTTTCCAAGACAGACAGTAAATTTGAAACAAATTTTTGTCATTCTAGAAACAACTATGAGCTAAGGTGGACAACCAAAATTAAAATGGTTGACTTCTGGAAGATTCCTGGTTAACTAAAGGTCAACTATGAGCTAAGATTGGATGACCAAAACTAAGATGATTGACTTCTGGAAAATTTAGGGAGCAGAGCATACAGATACATGCATCATTACAATAACAAATGTCCATGTTACAGTTACAAAATGAAAGGAGTATATTTGTATGTAATTTGCTACTTTGTCAGAAAAGATGGTTTTTACTCCTTACAATGTAACAACTGATCCTGTTTGAAAGGGGGAAAAATGGGGCTTGGAACTCCTGAAGCAAGAAAGTTGATTTTAATATTAAATGATGTAATATTTAGCAACTTTGAGAGCATAAGTTCCATCTTATTGACTCTTCTACTTTTTGTAGTAAAATTTGTTTAGTGATTGTTCATTTGTATATTGTGTGGTTCTCAAAATTTTGTTCTGAGCACTAGTCTATGTAGATCACTGGGCCTGGGGTTATCTACTCTGCATTTCTGTTTGCTGCTATCAAAGTACTTTCTTTCATCCTTTCCTTTATGTGATTGACTTTTGAGCCTCTTTTCAGTTATCCTGCCTTTTTCTGGTTTTACTTTGAAACTTGCACTTTGACTAAGTGTTGACAAAACCCAGACTTAATAACCCTCGGCAAAGGAGGAGAAGGAGAAACAGGAGATTAAAGATCAGGTTATGATGGATAATCTCTTGAGGCTTTCTGGGCTAAGCTTTGCTCTGGTGTTGTTTTCTTTGGTCAAGACTTGGGGAAACAAGGGATCCAGCTTAACTGAAGTGAATTCAGGCATGGTTTTCCTGCCATGACTCTGCCCTCTTTACAAACTAGACTGTTGAGTTGTCTAAAGCAGTGAAGTTAGCTGAAGTAATCAGTCTCTTTCTTTTCTATTTCTTGCTGTGCTAGCTGATTTCTTCAACCATATACAAGGGCATCTGACTTTCTGTTTTTACAGCTCTATTTAGAACCACCAGGCATATTACTTATCTTGGAATTTACCATGCCTTGAGACCTCTGTTCTAGATGGAATCAGAACCGTTTAATTGGATGAGCTAGTTTCTTGCTGTTCTTCTAGATTTTATTGTTATGTCTGTTACCAGATTGGGAAATAAGTGTTTAGTGGGATAAAATATTTCATATTGCTTTGAGTTGGGAGTCAGCACGTTCTCTTTACCTATGTGATCTTGAGGAGTTACTTCACTGAGTCCAAGTTGCCTCATCTCTAAAATGGGAATGAAAAAAAGATATTTGCTTTTTCTGGGTTCTACAGAACCTAATGAGAGCATCAAATGAGATCCCATGTGTGGAAGTTCTCTGAAAATCAGTGGGTGTTGCTAACATTACTTGTTTTCCTGGAATGATTATTTTGTAAGATGTCAAGTTGCTGAAGCCTGGAGTGTCATGAGAGGGATTTGTGGGCAGGGAAGAACGGGCAGGGAATGGCTCAGAGTAGTCAAGGAAAATTTTGAAGGCTTTTGTGCTTGGAAATCTTATTTACCTTGTCACTTTTCTTTTGATATTGATTTGAGTCCAGGAATTTTCTTCTTAACTGTACACCTTTCAGGAGGGGTCTAAACAGCCATAAGCACTGTCAGTGAGTGACGGTGGCGGGGGGGAGTGATAATCTAACACCTGGTTGGGTTTTTTAGGAGTGAATGTACAGTTTCACAGGACTGAAAGAATAGTCATGGGAGATAGTAACTTTGAGGTAATGTAGGACACTGAGAGGAAAATTGGTAAATGTAAGATATAAGATTTAAAAGGCCAGAAGTTGGAATGAATGGTAGTCCAGTATCTGAGATGAAAACAAAGTTTATATTTTGCACTGTTTTATCTTTGTTTTCAAAAAGCCCTTTGAAAATATGCTTACTTTTGGAGCCATTAACATAAGAAAGTCCTGCTTTATTATAGAAAATGTATAAATTCTACCAGTGTGTCAGAGGCCAGCTGTGGTTGCAGGGGAGGTTTTAGTAATGAGATCCTCAAAGAGAAGAAAGTATGCAGAATCACCATCAGGAGAACAACAACTTTATTCTGTAGACCTGTTCCTTAAATCGAGGTTCTGAGAAAAATGACGCACAGTCATGCCAGCATGGATGTGCACAAGTGTGTTGAGTTTTGCCCAATCATGCTTATATAATGAAGTGCATATCTGGCCTTGCAGAATGAGTGGAGTCATGTCCTTACACCAGCCTGTACTTCCTCTGGGGCCCACACTCCACTCCCTACAAGATGGTGATGTGGGACTTGACCCAGAGAGCATTGCATTGGGTCCAAAGACCACATTAGCAATAGAGGGCGCAACACAGTCCTTCAGCCACACAGGTGAGAATAGCCAATATCCATTTCCAGGAGGAGCCCAGTAAATTACACCACGTTGTAAGCGGATCCTCATGTAAGGCCTGAATAGCCTGTACCTGCACATACATCTCCTCTAAGGTTTGCTGTACCTGTGGCTGATGGTCTGGAATGTATACACAGCAATCTACATGGAGAAGCGCACACATTCCACACTGGGCAGCAGTGATCACATCTAATGCCATTCTATTCTGCAAAGCCACCTTTTGCATCTGGGTAGTTTCATCCATTAAAAGGGAAAGAGCCTGACAGGATGTATTTAAAGCTTCTGCAACATGTTGGTCTAAGGCTTCTACCTGTAGCTCTACATCTATAGTACCACACCCTGGAATGAACAAGGCTAGTAGGTAGAACCACCACATGGCCCAGTGTTCGAGGTGCCAATGGTGATTTACGAGGTCCAAATTATTCGGTTTATGGAGAAGGGCTGGGAGTATTTGTCCTTGTATATACACCCTTCTTCAGGTACACCTTCCTGTCCAGTGGGCAGGGAGCTGTCCAATGGCCAGCCATAATGTCCACAAACCCAGAGATAACCATTTGAGAGGAGATCAGTGGACTTGGCCTCTGTTAGTTTCTGCTCATCCCACCACTCGTTGATATATGGTAAACAAGTGACATTCTGACATAATTCTTGGGACAGCTATCCAGTGATTCATTTGATTATAGGTCAGTTCACCTGTTCTATACAAAAAGGTGTTATACTTACAACTCTACATGTTCCCCTGTTAACCATCCCACCTGTTTTCTGTAACTTATCCCAACACTTTATTTAGCTCCATGTAGTCTACTATCATGTGCCAGGAACCATCGGAACCATCAGGATTTTGTATTGGTCATACAGGAGACTTGAATGGGCTATGAGTTGGGTGGGTTACACTTGCTTCTAGCTTCAGTATCATTTTGTCCAACTTCCTCATTCCCCCAATAACTTCTACTGCCGTACATTCATAATCTTTGTGGCTTGGGGGAGCATGATGGGGATATCCTCTAGTGATGGTCTTTACCACATATACACATAGCTGAAATTCTCCGATAGTTGTCTGCACAGTCGATTTCTGAATACCTCCATTCCTGAGAATGTATTCAGCTATGGGGGATATATACATGTTGTATTACTTAGAAGGCAGATGTCCAATTCCCAAAATCACCTGAGCACATTAGACTGTAATGAGATGGCTCATAACCCTTTGGCAGCCTTAGATCCAGTAAATTTGTCTGGATTGCCAAAGAGGAGAGTGCTGTCTGCTCCTGAATCAACTAGTGCCAGGACATTCCACAGGGAACCAGTAAATAGTCAACTCCATGTGTGACCTCAGGTCAGCCAGTTCCCCCACTAATGGGGAACCCCCACTGAGTCCCTAGTCTGGGAGAAAGTCAGCCACATATATCTTTTAGGCCTTTTTTGGAGGAAAGGGGGTGTACCTTTGGTTTAAGTGATGTTGCCTCTAGAGCACCAGCAGCACTTCTTTGGGCTGGCAGCATATTTTCTCTTCGGCCAGTCTGGCTGCTGTTAGGTCAAACAACATCTGTCTGCAGCTGACCTTTACAGGCCCTTCGTCTCCTGACTTATTTTTTCTACAACTTAGGGGCCCAATCCCACTGAGAGCCCTTTCCCCTCAGTGTGACTCCACTTGGGCTGTGTACCCCGGCCTGCACAGTAGGCGGCCATCGCTGTGTGTGCCAGCTGATCAACATACGGGGTCAGGAGGATAGCCATGCTGCCAAAAATGCCATGGAGGCCAACCACCAGGGCCAGGGCTAGTGCTAGTATGTCGGGCTTCCAGTATCATCTTCTGCATACCCATTTCACATATGATCTGTACCATGTCTAAATGGGTAATCCACTTACTCGCAGTCTCTGGCAACTTGCTGGCATTATTCCAAACCATGTGGGCTGTGGCCATGAGCCAGTTAATCAGAGTCTGATTCCTGGATTGCCACTACCACTGCTGCAAGGAGGGCCTGGTGGTTATACTAACCAGTTGGATCATTTCAGTCTAATTCAATTCAGTAGTATCAGCCCTTTCATCCCACAGATGCAACTATCATGTAAGGACTGTTTCCTCTGTCTTCTGCTTGCATTGCTTTGCCAAATCACATAATTCCAAAGGTGCATATTGAGTCATAGTGGCGTGGCAGGTGGATTTTGAGGGTCTCACAGCCCTTCTTTCCGGGGCCAAATGCTGCTCTATCTCTACCTTCTGCTTTGTCAGGGATCAGGAATGTCGAAGGGAGCCTACTGAATTATTGGGGGAGAAGTTGGAGCAGGCTCGATAGGGCCATGCAAAGCTCATTCGGTGGCCACTAAATGTTCTAATTCCTCCTCTTGCCACTGCAGCCGATGGACCTAGTGCATTAACTCCTGAGTGTCACAGCTGGCTTGCCACAGCACTGCCAGGAACATTCAGGTTACCCATCCTACTGTTTCAGGATGCACCACTGGAACATAGAGCTCCAGCACTTCTAATGCCTTCCCGACTGGGGAAGTATATCTTCCCTGTCTTCCAGCGGGGTCCACGTCAACAGATAGGCTGCTACTGGGAACCACAGGGGGACCGGGTGCCACATCTCCTCCACCCTGGGTTGTTTTTCCCAGGATTGCTCCTCCATAAGGATACTGGTAGTACTCACCTCATCCTGTTGACTACACCAAGTATCCAAGGCCAGCTGTGGTTGCAGGGGAGGTTTCAGCAATGAGATCCCGAGAAAGAAGAAAGCATGCAGAGTTGTCATCAGGAGAACAACTTTATTCTATAGATCTGTTCCTTATGTATATGGTTCTGAGCAAAACGGTACATATCCACACCAGCATGGATGTGTGCAAGCATGTTGTGTTTTGCCCAGTCATGCTCATATAACTAAATGCACATGTGCAGTTACACACGATGAGTAGGGTCATGCCTTACTGGAGACCTGTATTTCTTCTGGGCTCTACACAGAGGTTTCAGGTATTTGGCTTTATACCCATTTTTATTTTTTGAAATAATTATTGATCCATAAGAAGGTTCAAAGATAAAGGTGCTGGGAGCCCTTCATCCAGTCTCCCCTAATGGTTACATCTTATGTAACTATAGCATAATATCAAAACCAGGGAGTTCACAGTGATAGTGTGTATGAGTGGTTCTCCGTCATTTTATCTCATGGATGTTTTGTATATCTACCACGGAAGTCAGGATCTAGAGCTAGTCCATCAACACAGACATGTCCCTCATGCTAGCCCTTCAAAGTCACAACCCCCACCTCCATTTATCCCTTACCCAGCAGGTACTAATTTGTTCTCCATATCTATAATTTTGTCATTTCAACAATATTACATAAATGAAATCATATAATAGGTGACCTTTTGAGACTGGCTTTTCTCATTCAACACAATACCCTTGAGATTATCCAAGTTATTATCTGTTATCATTGCTTAGGTCTTACTGTTATATTTTGGTTTTTGGCTTAGTTTTATTTAGTCATTTTTTTTAAACTAGTATTTTATAGTATGGATATATCAGAGCTTGTTTAACTATTCACCTATTGCAAGGACATTTTGTCATTTCCAGATACAGGCTATTGTGAAAGAAGCTACTATGAATGATTGCATATGGGTTTTTGCTTCAATATATTTCTCATTCCTTTGTGATCAGTACTTTGAAGTTGGGTTGTATGGTGAATGTATGCTTGGTTTTTAAAGTAGCAGAAAAATGCTTTCCAGAGCTGCTATTACCTCTTACATTCTCATCTGCAACATAAGAGTGATCTAGTTTCTTCACATATTCACCATGATCTGGTGTCTGTATTTTGCAACCATTTTTTTCCATTGGACGAAAAGATGAAATAAGGCAGTACCCTTCCTGGGAAGACACATTTATTGTAATAATGATACCCATCATGTGGACTTTAAAGATTTAAGCATTAGGAACCATTTTTACCACATTGTCCTTTTTTCCAAAAATGTGCCTAAATGAGAAATAGAAATCACTCACTGAGAAATGAATTCCACTTAATAGAATGAAGTTCATGGTGACCATTCATTGTACCCTTTTCTGTGAGAACTAAATAATGGAAACATAAGACATAGTTTTATATACCTCTAGTACCAGCATATAGCAAAGCACGACAGAAGGAAAACGATTCTTGAATTTAGAAAGCTTTTTTCTGTACTTCCTCATTTTCTAGCTTAAGAAACTCAGATAAGAAATTCAACCTATCAGGGTCTTCAATTTTATCAGTAAAATGAGGATACCATCTCTCTCACGGGATTGTTTGAGTCATAAATAAGATAGTATCTCTTAACAGTGAAGGAAATAATGAGATAATATCTCTTCCTAGAAATGCCTACTATGTGTTTGCACTGTGTGAGGCACCACTTGGTGACTGAAGTGTTATCTCTGAAGTCAAGGAATTGATTGCAATATAGATGGGAAGAGGAAAAAAAAACTTTTTTTTCTCTCTCCTGCTATCTTTACTCAGCAGCTATTCAAGGGTTGACTCTCAGTTTTACTTGGGACTGCAAGTACGCAGACTATACCTTTTAGGGGATCATGAAAAGCAGATAGACAGCGGTAGTGATTGGTGTAGATATGCCCACCATGGATAACAATGCGGCCACCTGTATCCATTGATTCAGTCATCCATGACTAACAGTCTCTGCCCCAAGCTTACCCAACAGTACAGATTTTCCCCCATGTCTGTGTCATACAGTAAAATCTGTGACAGGATATATTTTCATTCTTGGAAGTTCTAGATCTAGCAGGCACTCTATACTGAGTATCTATAACTCTCTTGTCTCCTACCTGTTGAGACCAATACCTAATAAATGGAGGCAGTGAAATCATTGCCTTCTATTTTTATGTACACGTGTATATTGTTTGTCATGTTATATGTGTGCTTGTGTCTACATGTTGTCTACATGGTACCAAAATTGGAATATTAATAAATGACCCTTCATAAATTAGAAAGCCATAAACCCAAACATCTTTTAGTTTGTATGACTTAAATAAATCTGTCAAATTATAGTAGATTTAAATCTATTAATGAGATTAAAGTAAAGATGTCCTTGGACTTATTAACACATACATTTTCTTTTCCTAGGTAGCTAGCCAATCAAGATTATATTCTATGTAAGATGTTTTCAAATATAACTTTCATTGTTTCAGAGTTTTTCTTTGACATGAAAAATGGCTTGAGATATTAATAATGCTTGTCTGATGTCTTGGTTGTCAGAGGTAATCCATGATTATTAAGATTAAATGAGATAAATACAAATGCAGTTAATGCCCTTGGTTTCTTGATATCTATGATAACATTTGGTCTTTTAAATGTTCTTCTAAATTGTTGATATATAGGTAGGATAGCTTTGTTTTGGGATATTCACTAAAAGCAACAAAGGCTTCTGGCAATTAGGTTCTAATCAGTATGTAATTTTATACACAAAACTAGGCAATGCTTTGATGGGGAAGCTATCAGAAAACCATAAAGCATGTTAGTTTTGTTGGTAAAAAGTCTTGTGGATAATGAAGCTTATAAAAGAAATTTTGTATTGGGATAAAAGACAAACTACTTAAAATATTTTCTAATAATCAGAATTTAATGTTATGTTAAAAATATCAGGTTTCTTAAGATATTGGTCAGGTACAATTTCCAAGGCTAGCCTAGAAGCAGAGGTTGATGTCTTGGGGTTTTGGCTGTCTTTATTAAGTTTTGCTTACATGGGCCTCTTCGAGATTCCCTATAAGGCTTTTGCTTCCAGAGTAGAACTTCCTGTGGATATTTAGGGACCTCACAGAAGACAACGGAGGGAGAAAGTCTTCAGTTTCACAGTGAATCTGACAAATAGTATAGAGTATCAGTAATAGAACTTAAGGCCAGACTTCCCTCTTTGGGTGAAGGATGCCCACCCTTCAGGCAATATGCTAAGAAAGATGTAGGATGCCCATTTTCTCTTTACTAGGTTATATACCCTCAGCCCTCTCTTCCCCAGTCCCTTAAGTAAAGAGGGAAAATCTCCAGATTTAGTCATCCCAGGAAGATGACAGAGTAAGGATTTTCCCATATTCACTGGATGGATCTGAAAGAAGGGCAGGTGGAGTAAGTCATCTTAATCTCTGTGTCCCCTGGGTCCCAATACAAGGAATGCTTTACATTTGAGGTTGTATGCATGGAATGCCCCTGTCCTGTGTGACACACTTCTGGTCTCTGGGTCTAACCTGAGGAAAGGGAATCATGCTGAGAGGGATGACACACCTTCTCCCATGCTCTGTCTTCTCTTCCAGATGAGTACCTAGATGTCTATGCCTTGAGACTCGCCACACAGCCTCTTAATGAATTAGAATAAGTTTGACTCCTAATCCCTTAGTAAAGAGGCTGATCTTTTGTAAAGCAGTTTGACCTCAACATAGACTGAGAGATTAAGAAACCTGTCCCGTGTTTAGAAGTATAAACTTTCTTTTGTGTCGGGGTCAGGAAAAATGGCTTTACAACCCTGAGGGACAGTCCTTATCTTTGTAAACCTGTAAATTGGGTCTGACCATCATGGCAGGATTAAACTTCCCACATCTCCTTTGAGGCTCCAATGTAAAAGATGAGACAAGACCCTGTTAGAGCCACCAGAACTCCACTAGCATCCAGACTTCTAACTCAAAGCCTCTGCCTCTCTAATAGGGAACCCACAGCTGGAGTCTAATAAGTACTCTCCCATATATGTCCTGGGCTCCCCTCTCTCTGTCCTCTATAGGAGGTTATATGTACAAGTCAACCTATTGGAGTATAAGCTAAAACTGAGTCAGGTGAAGTCTGTGTATTATAATAGACTGGCTACTATAGATCTAGGCCCTTATTAAATCCACTACTCTGAGATCTGATCCCCCTGAAGGGACATTAGTTTTATTTATTTATTTGTTTATTTATTTACAGTACTGGAGATGGAACCTGGGGGCATTCTACCTCTGAGCTATAGCCCCCAGCCCTATTTTTTATTCTTTATTTTGAAAAAGGGTCTCACTAAGTTGTGGAGGGCCTTACTAAGCACCTGAGGCTGGCCACGAACCCAGATCCTCCAGTCTCAGCCTCCCAAATGCTGGGATTACAAGTTTGTGCCACCATGCCCTGCTGGAACATTAGTTTTAAATGATAAGTTCATCACTCAGTCTGCCCAAGACATTCAAGTGATTCCCTCAGTCTTTTAGAACTGAGACCAGGATATAGAGGGAAAGGATAAAGAAGGAGGAAAGGCAGGCCCAACAATTGGCTGCTTTAAAGGTCTTTCAAATCCAGGTGGCCCCCTGGGAGATTCTACTCCAAGGAAGCTGTCAGCAACTGTGGAGCGCCTGGACACTTGAAAAGCCAATCTGTAGAGGAGAAAGGTCCCTGAGCACCCTGTCCTCTGTACAAACACGAAATGACTGGAGGGGAGTCTTCACCATAGGCCAAAGGGACTGTGGATCATTGCTGGCCCTTCATTGCTGGCCCTGGACTAAGTGTGCCCTTTGCTCCAATTAGTTCCTACATCAGAGATCACCATCAAAGGGATGGAACCCAGTACAATCTTGGACATGACAGATAGGATACCAAATTTTCTTTAAATTTAAGACCTGCCCACTTTGGGCTAACTTCCTTTTCTGAAGTCCTTCCCTCTCTATATCCTGCTACACAGTGAGGAAAAATGGAAGACCAACAAATGGTAATTTTCACCTTTCTTCTAGTGTTCCTGGGGAATTTTTTCTGTTCTCTTGTCAACTTTTAGTTATATGTAAATGTCCCAGCTTTCTCATAAGAAAGGATATACTTCAATGGCAGGGAGTTCAACTACTTCCTCTCTCCAGCCAAGGATAAAAGACTGTTAATAGGTAAAGGACTCTCTGAGATTATAGAAAGAGTTTATCAGATATGCCCTCTTTATACCCAAAACAACCCCTAGGATACCAGGCCTCCACTCTCGTTCATGGTCTTACCCAGGGGAAGACTGCCAATTAGAATTTACACAGTTATTCCCTTCATGAGGTTACAAATTCCTTTTGGTCTTTATTGATACCTTCACAGACTGGGTGGAAGCTTTTCCCACCAGGACAAAATGTGCACAGGAGATATCAAAGGACCTTCCTATATACTGTACATGTTTGATAGAAATAAAGGCTGACCTAGCCAAATGTGTAACTTCTCTATGTCAATTCCAGTAAGCAATACCTGCCTATGGACAAGAAGTAGGAGGTAAAACAAACCTGGTGACAATTCCTTTCTATAAGCCTGGAAGCCAAGTCTTTATTAGGACTTGGAAGGACATACCTCCAAGGATCTCAATTAAACCCTTCTTAAAGAGGCCCCTATACTGTTCTCCTCTCTGCTCCCACAGCAGTTAAAGATGCCTGGAATCTCGAGCTGGATCCATCATATGCAAGTTAAGCCTTACCTACTGAAGAAAATTCTGAACCTCAGAATAAGACCAAACCTGCATGGAACTGGGAGCCCGTAGAAGTTATAAGGTTCTTTTTCAGAAAGGAAACAGATTTAGTAAACCTCCCATGAGTTCCTAGTTTTGGCTACCTTCTTTTTTTTTTTTTTTATCTTCCATAAGAACTAGCTCTTGCTTTCCTTCTGGCAAAACTAACCAGTCAGACATCCTAATTGTGCCTCTCATGGGCCTACTTTGTCTCATTACTGCTTCTCTTCTCTTTGGCCCTGGTCTCCTAAACTTACCAATGGAAATTGTTTTCTTCCAGATCCGGGATATTGAGCTTCAAATTAGACTCAGGCCAAATTATCAACACCTCTCCACAATTAACACATTGACAATGATGGGAGACCTCTGGACCAACCTGCCCTCCCAAAACATTTGGGGTCCCAACAGACCCTGCCCTGATAGAAAGCAAGAGCAAAAGATTCTGAGACATCTACATCTGTGTCCAGTTTGAAGAAGCTATAGAAGATGGACTTTCTAGCCCTATTTCCTGAATAATTTCAGGGCCTCTAGCTCTTGATGAGGGGAATGTTAAGTAGGTATATTAGAGATGAGCAGGGCAATAATGTTGGACATTTCCTCATACATTTATTGGCCATTTGTATTTCTTCTTTTGTGAAGTGTCTATTTAGATCATTTGCCCATTTTTTTTATTGGGTTCTTTGTTTTCTTAGCTGTGAGTTTCTTGAGTTCTCTGTATATTCTAGATATTAGTCCTCTATCAGAGAAGTAGCTGGCAAAAATTGTCTCCCATTCTGTAGGCTCTCTATTGAGGTTCTTGATAATTTCCTTTGCTGCACAGAAGCTGTTCAGTTTTAATGCACTCTCATGTATTGATCTTCCTTTGAGTTTTTTGTGCCTTTGGGGTCTTTTGAGAAAGTTTTTACCTGTGCCTATGTGTTGAAGTGTTGGACCTATGCCCTTTTCAAGTAGCTGCAAGGTCTCTGGCCTGACTTCTAGGTCTTTTATCCATCTTGAATTGATTAGCACTCAGAGAGATGCAAATCAAAACTACCTTGAGATTTCACCTAACCCCAATTTGAATGGCAGTCATAAAAAATACAAACAATAAATGCTGGCAAGGGTATGGAGAAGTGGGAAACCCTAATACATTGTTGATGGAATTTCAGATTAGCGTAACCACTTTGGAAAACAGCATAGAGGATCCTCAGACGAAAGGGAATGAACCTACCATATGATCTAGCATTCCCATTTCTGGATATCTACCCAAAAGAATAGAAACCAAACTATCAGACCGATGCATGTGTATCTGTTCATAACCACACAATTCACAATTGTCAAACTGTGGAACCAGCCAAGATGTCCATCAACAGATAAATGGATTACAAAGCTATGGGATATGTATGAAATAGAATTTTACTCAGCCATAAAGAAGAACTGCCCCGGCCAGTGGGGGTCTTAGACGGGAGACTGAGGCGGCTATCATAAGAGAATGAAACAAACAAGGGACTCGAAAGAATGGAGGCAAGCCAGGGTTCTGATCAAGCCTCAATTTTTATTTTAACAAGGAAGCTTATATTTCTGTTAGTGAAGGGTGGGGTCAGGTGGGGTCAGGCAAAGCTTGTGTGGCTTACATGATTGGTCATGGTTGATCCTGTCCTTTTTTGATGATGGATAGAACCTGCTTTGGACTGTCACTGTGGCTGTTGAGGGGAATTTCCCTCGCAGTATACGTTCCAGTTCTGACAGTCTTTTGGCCCCCGACATCTCCTCCCTTTTTGTTTTATAGGGAGTGGGCTTTGATCGACCAGGGGAGACATTGACCTGGTTCCTCCCGTAGGCTTTACCCACTTTGTATGGCTCTTTTGGGGGAGGAGAGGCAGAGCCAAATTTTGATTTTAGGTGATGTCAACCTCTATACAAACCAGGTGTACTCCCAGAGAAATCTGGAGGAGGTCAATTGGGACCTTTCTCGTGCAATGCTTTGCTCTGCACCCAGTTCGATGCCCATACCTGGCCTCTATTATCCAGGTAAGCATCTCTCCAGCTGAGATGCTGTCCCTGTGGGGAGGGAGAGAGTTTGGGGGCTTTCACATTCCTGATAGACAGAGTCCCATCTATCCATCATTTCTAGGTGCTGGTAATGTACCTGGATGGGTTTGGCCAAGGCAGAGTCTATCTGGGATTTTATTTTTTTTTAATTTTTTTTATTTTTTTTGCGGTACTGGGGATTGAACTCGGGGGCATTCTACCTCCGAGCTATACCCCCAGCCCTATTTTTTATTCTTTATTTTGAAACCGAGTCTCACTAAGTTGCGGAGTGCCTCACCCGGATCCTCAAGTCTCAGCCTCCCGAATGCTGGGATTACAAGCGTGCGCCACCACGCCCGGCTCTATCTGGGATTTTATGAAGGCTGTTATTTTTTTAAAGATCCATGGACCAAATGTGAGAACTAAGAAAAAACTTATAAGGGGACCGAGAACAGGGAGGATATAGGGGAGAAAACCATTGAGGCTGCTCCAAAGAGGATTTTCAAAAAGCTCTCTTCTTCTTTTTACGATGTCTTCTTGGCGTCTCTTAATCTTATCTCGAACGATTCTAGACTTCTTGGAGTAGAAACAGCACTTTTCCTGTAAAACTAAACAGATTCCTCCCTCTTCTGCTGTAAGTCTAGGCCCCTTCGGTTTTGTAGTACCACCTCTGCTAATGAATCAATCTGATCCAGCTAATCAATCTGATTAGCTGATTGGAAAGTTTGGCATAGGTATGTATTGCTGTTCTAAGTCCAGCAGTTCCTGTAGCCAAGGCACCAAAGACGTCAAGGCCAACAAGTAGAAGGATGAATTGGACAGCTCGCTTTTTGCACCCAGAGATATAGGTCCTTAAGATATTTAAGATTAAGAGGGTGATATTTTTGGTTTTGATTGTTTTCTTGTTCTGAGCTAGGGTCCTCAGCATCAGAGATATCCTCCTCAATATCCTGGGAGGTAAGGGGGGCTTGGCATTGTCTCTCAGAGGGGTCCTCATCCGCCTCCTCTATGTCTTCTATAGATGGGCCAGGATGCTGACTTCAGGTCATGGGAAAAGTGTAAAGAGGGGGAGATGATTTAGCTGTTTTTGTTTTTGGGTGATTGATAGGGGCTTTAGTTGTTAGAGAAGTTAATTCTGATTCAAGGGCCTGACACTCTTTAATGAGTCTTAAATGTTCACATTTTTGTTGAAGTATCTCTCTTAAGGATGAAACCTCATGGGTGAGGGAATGAGGTGATGGGGTCTGAACGAGGTGAAAGAGGGCAAGGATTATATGGTGGGGTCTATGAGATTGTGAGAAGGTCTCTTGGAGGGCCAGAGCAGTGAGTTCCCAAGAATTTTCATCATGGTATTAGGCAGTTTGCTTATCTAGAGTTATTTGATCCTCAGGAGCGGTGAGTCTGTCCTAAGGCCTTTAGGGAGGGGTAAATTTTTGGCATTTTGGGCTCAGAACTTTTAGTATTTTTGAGTGGGTCCTGAGGAGATGAGGGTGACTGTTTATCATCTGAGACTGAGTTTGTGGGCATGTCTATTGAAACCAATGGGCAGGCCGAAGGCGGCCTCGAACTTTCCCTTAAAACCATTTCTCCTGTTTTAATTATGTCTTGAATATTGGGATCTCGGGGGTGAACCTTGATAATGTCATTTATAAGGTTCCAATAGGAGAAAGTAGAGACAGGAACCTTTTCTGGGCCAAAGGTTTGATAAAAATCCTGAAGGGCGTCTCCTACTCTTTTCCATCGTCTCCAATCGATGGTGCCTTCTAGTGGAAACCAGGGGCATGTGTCATGAATGAAAGAAAAAAATTGTCTAAGATA
Organism: Graphiurus murinus; assembly: GCA_004027655.1. Lineage (NCBI taxonomy): Eukaryota > Metazoa > Chordata > Mammalia > Rodentia > Gliridae > Graphiurus > Graphiurus murinus. The sequence continues at coordinate 1,830 of PVLC010002286.1, read as the reverse complement.
TTTTCTTTTAACCCTAATTCCTCACATCCTGAGGGACTCCTTGGGACCACCAAGGAAAATTTCATGAGAACTAAGAGAGGAGCCCATACTGGTGACAGAAGAGGCTCCCAAATTTGTGTCCTCTGTGTAGGCCTCTGGGACGTATAAACCCTGTACCAAGTCAACTCTGACTGTACCAAAGTGACTGGACAAGAGCCTTGGTCACAGTGTCCATTAGCCCAAAGGGCCCCTGCTCACGTGTCATAGGTCGGGATGTATAAGCCCCATACCAGGAAAACGACCATTGAGACGGAGTGAGCGCAGGAACCGAAAGTAACTTGTAAAAAGGACTACTTATCGTTAGAAACCTTTAAGTTAAAATTCTTGTTTGAGAAAATCGTCTGCTTTCCTTAACCACAATCAGGCTCACGGGCGGTAGTTCTGTGGTGATCCAGAGACGAGTCTTCACTCACGGTGATGTCCGGGGCAACTCAGGAGATTGTCCGGCCGGACCAACTATGCAGACGTTCCCCGGAGAAGCCGACCCTCGGGCACCACGTCGGGCACCACTAAATGCCCTGGCCAGCGAGGGTCTTAGACAGGAAACTGAGGCGGCTATCCTAAGAAAATGAAACAAACAAGGGACTCGAAAGAATGGAGGCAAGCCAGGGTTCTGATCAAGCCTCAATTTTTATTTTAACAAGGAAGCTTATATTTCTGTTAGTGAAGGGTGGGGTCAGGTGGGGTCAGGCAAAGCTTGTGTGGCTTACATGATTGGTCATGGTTGATCCTGTCCTTTTTTGGTAAGGGCCATAGCAGCGATGACGGATAGAACCTGCTTTGGACTGTCACTGTGGCTGTTGAGGGGAATTTCCCTTGAAGTACACATTCCAGTTCTGACCAGTCTTTTGGCTCCCGACAAAGAACAAAACCATGTCATCTGCAGAGAAATGGATGGAACTGGAAAAATTTATGTTAAGTGAGATTAGTCAGTCACAAAAAGTAAAAAATCATATGCTCTCCCTAATATGCGGAAGCTAGGGAGAAAGTGGAATATAAGAGGGACTCTAGACAAAGAAGGAGAAACCTTAGATGAGCAAAGGTGACTTAACTGAAGGTGATTGGGGGGGGGGAGGGAAACACCCTAATGCACATGATGTACTTTCACAAACATCAAAGTCAGTCACTAAACAACTTGAGAAGGAGGGAGGGAAGGGAATGGGGCAGGAATTGGGGAAGGGTTAAATGAGCGATGTATGCATGTATGTATGCCTTTGCCAGCCTATACCTAACAAAGATATATGATTACAATGTACCAATAAAAATATTTTAAAAAGAGAGAGAAAGATGAGCAGGGCAGGGAAAGAAATGGGACAGAAGATTTACCAGCCCTCATGAGAAGAGATAAGAAGCTACATTTCCCCCCACCCCACACACCAGGGTTTTACTTAGACTCTCTGGAGAAAGTCTCCAACAGGGAAAAAACAGCAGAAAATGTGGCATATGCATTATGGGGAGGGGTTTTCAGGCTAAATAAAATTCTCCAGGTGGAAGACTCCATGCCATTTTCCATTCCTGGAAACACTACATCAGACCTTCTCTCTGGAGGATAACTTCTTGGTCCCACACCATTGGTTGCCCCAGGAAGTGGCCCTTTACAGACTCTCTCTCTCATAATTGAACTTTTATGCTGGAATGTAACTCACTTTATTTTTTTTTTTATTTTTTTATTTTTTGCAGTACTAGGGATTGAACTCAGGGGCATTCTACCTCCGAGCTACACCCCCAGCCCCATTTTTTTTTATTCTTTTTTTTTTTTTTTTTTTTTTTTTTTTTTTTTTTTTTTTTTTT
>PVLC010002285.1:97439-118386 GCA_004027655.1 Graphiurus murinus | reverse complement strand
TGGTTTGGATAGCTGAGAGGAGGATGGTTGAGAGGCGCTGGCGGCTAAGATGGTGGCAGCCACACGCTGGGTCCCCCAAATCTCCCGATCTCCACCCAGGTGCTCCAAGTTCACGCCCAGGCTTCAAGCACTCCCTCTCTTCCCCCAGTCAAGAGGCTGGGCTCCCGGCCGATCTGCTTCAGGCTCACTTTTCCATCCCCGGAGCAGAGCGTGGAGGCTGACCTGCCTGCTCGGCCTTCCCGGGTTGCTGAGGGGCGCAGGCTGGTGATAGTCTGGCCAGATGGCAGGTAGCTGGTTGGGAAGGGCTAGCAGGGGGGATGGTGGGCCGCAGCTCCACGGCCCGCCGGCTCCCGCTGATTCGTCCTGCCCCTCCCGGACTCAGCTCCTCAGCTCCCGTCTCAGGCCCAGGCCTCCGCCAAGAAGCTGCGTCCCACTTCAGGCTCTGGGCGGTCACAGTTCCGCGCTGAGGCGATGCACCGGGACAGACCCCAGACCCGGGGGTGCCCACGCTGAATGCCCCAAGCGTTCTGGTCTCTGCCTGGGTGCGGCGCGGGGTGCCGGGGGTGCTGTGTCCCGGGGCCTGCCATTCCCAGCGTTTGGGTGGCCCCCACGGCTCCTGGTCCTGCCCTTCCACAGCCTACCTCCTCGATGTAGAGCCCGGCCGCTGCCTGCCCCGGCAGAGCCAGCCGGCGGGGGTCCGCGCGGATCGCTGCGCGGCGGCGTCTTTTCTTGTCCCCGCTCTGCTTTCTTGATCTTCTTTATTTGTTTGTGGTTCAAATTTCGCTTTTTCCTTCTGTTGAAAAGATCTTTTTATGGTAAATTTAGATCCAAATCACCGCGTTTGTGGAAAGACGTTTCACTCAGTCGCCATCTTGGATCCTTCCCCTTAAGACTGATTTTGTATCCAGACACTTTTCTGAATTTCTTGATGTGGTTTTGTGGAGCAGGCCAGCTGCTGCCTCAGTTTCCTCATTCTGCAGTCCGCACTGGAAGCTTAAACAGAAAAGACAGACAGACAAACACACCTTGCAAGGGGAACAAATGTTCAACTTTATTGAGCAACCTTTGTGACATAAATACTGAGGGCCAACCTTGAGTACCCCCATAGACCCCAAAACCCAGATGACACAGCATCAAGCAGGTTCCGGAGAAGCATTCTATGTAAATGGTGGAAAACAAAGGCATGGTTCCGGAGAAGCATTTGTTAATCATATCCTATGTAAATGGTGGAAAACAAAGGCATGGGTGTGGGTCAAAAACCTTGAAGCACTTGACTTTAAGGAATTTACAAATTTACTTATCCTCTGGGTGGGGCAACAGCTGCTTACAAACTTTCTGAATTTTAACTGCCCAAAGTAGCTATCAGCTCCTCATGTCTTTAGCTTTTTATATAAATCTTTTTGCTTCCCACAGTTTTGAGTGCTCATTGCCAGTATTTTGTTTAGCAGTTTTGCATGTAAGTTCATCAATGATATAGGCCTATAGTTTTCTTTTCTTGAGCTGTCTTTATTTGACTTTGGTATTAATGTGATGTTGGCTTCATAGAATGTGTTTGGGAGGGTCCTGTTTTTTTCCATTTCACGGAATAGTTTGAGGAGTATTGGGATTAGCTCTTCTATAAATGTTTTATAAAATTCACTTGGAAAACCATCTGGCCCTGGGCTTTTGTTTGATGGTAAACTCTTTATTGCCGTTTTTATCTCTTTGATTTTTATCGGTCAGTTTAAGTTTTCTGTATCTTCTTGACTCAATTTAGGGAGGTTATGTGTCTAGAAATTTGTCAATTTCTTCTAGATTTTCCATTTTGTTGGAGTATAGTTTTCACAATAGTTTCTGATGATCCTCTGTATTTCCATGCTGTCGGTAGTAGTATCACCTTCTTCATCTCTTATTTTGGTAATTTGGGTTGATTCTCTCTTTCTTTTGGTTAGATTGGCCAATGGTTTATCTATCTTGTTTATTTTTTCAAGAAACCAGCTTTTGGTTTTGTTGATTTCCTGTATTGTTTTTTAATTCTCTACTTCATTAATTTATGCTCTGATTTTCATAATTTCCTGTCTTCTACTAGCTTTGGGGTTAGACTGTTCTTGTTTTTCGAGTGCTTTGAGCTGTGTCATTAGGTTATTTATTTGGTGATTTTCTGTTCTTCTTATGTGGGCACTCAGTTCTATAAATTCTCCTCTTAATACTGCCTTCAAAGTGTCCCAGAGGTTTTGATATGTTGTGTCACTGTTTTCATGGAATTTTTAAATCTCTCTCCTTACTCCTTCTATGACCCAATTCTCTTTCAGCAGTGTGGTGTTCAGTCTCCATGTGTTTACATGGTTACTTTGGGTCTTCTTAGAGTTGATTTCTAGTTTCACTGCATTGTGCTCTGAAAAGATGCAGGGAATTATGTTACATTTCTTGAATTTGCCTGTGCTCACTTTGTGGCCCAGAATGTGGTCTATTTTGGGGAAGGTTCCATGTGCAGCTGAGAAAAATGTGAATTCAGCTTTAGTTGGGTGAAAGAGTCTATATGTGTCTAATAGGTCCATTGGTTTATGGTATTCTTTAGGTCTGAGGCGTCTCTACTGACCTTTTGTTTAGAAGATCGGTCTAGTGATGTGAGAGGAGTATTGAAGTCTCCCAGTATTAGTGTATTGGTATCTATGTCTGTCATAGAGTTTGTTTTATGAAAGTGGCTGCACCTATGTTTGGGGCATAGATGTTGATAATTGTTATTTCCTCTTGTGGATTGTTCCTTTTATTAGTAAAAAATGAACTGCTTTGTCTCTTCTGATAAGCTTAGGCTTGAAATCTAATTTATCTGATATCATGGTTGCTACTCCTGCTTGTCTTCAAGTTACATTGGCATGGATTACCTTACTCCAGCCCTTCGCATTTAGTTTGTGGGAATCTTTCCTTGCAAGGTGTGTTTCTTGCAGGCAGCAGATAGATGGATTCTGCATTTTAATCCATTTTGCCACCTTGTGCCTTTTTATTGGGGAGTTGAGGCCATTTATATTCAGTGTGGTTATTGAGAGATGATTTTTAATTCCTAACATTTTGAGTTTTGACTTCTATTTTCGGTGGTGTTTATTCTTCTTTGCTTAGTTGTTTGCTTCCTGGAAATTATTGTTTCTCTGGTTCTGATGTTTCTCTGGTTCTGATGTTTACTTGTTAGTTCTTCTTAGTGGTTAATCTCTTTGAGTACTTTCTCCAGTGCTGGTTTGGAAGACATAAATTCCTTCAGTTTCTGTTTGTCATGGAAGGTTTTTATTTCCCTGTCAATTTTGAGAGAGAGTAGAAGAATTTTGGCTGCAAGTTATTTTCTTGCAGTGTTTGGAATATGTTTCTTCAGGGCCTCCTGGCTTTCATGACTTGATTTGGGAGGTCTGGAGTGATTCTAATTGGTTTGCCTCTAAATGTCACTTGGCCTTTTACTTTTGTTGCCTCTAGAATTTTTTCCTTAGCCTCTACATTAGTCAACTTGATTATTATGTGGCGTGGTGAACCTCTTCTTTGGTCTTGTCTCCAGGGAGTTCTATATGTTTCCTGTTCCTATGTGTCAACTTCTCTTTCTATGTTTGGAAAATTCTCTGATATTACTTCTTTGAAAGATTGTTTATTCCATTAGTTTCAACTTCTAATCCCTCTTCTATGTCTATTTATCTTAGTTTAGCTCTTTTAAAATTGGCCCAGATCTCATCGATGTCCAATTCATACTGTTGAATTTTTTTTTCCTAAATTATGTACAATGGCTTCATTTTTGGAATGGTATCTTCTAAGAGTGATATTCTATTTTCCATGTGGTCTAATCTACTGTTTATAGTTTGTATTGATGCCTTCACTTCAATTATTGCATCTTTCACATCCTTCATTTCCTTCAAGGCTTCTCTTTGATTCCTGTTCAGGGTGTCAGATTCTTTGTTTATTTGTTCCTTTATTTCTCTCCAGCTCTCTCTGCATTCTTTCTGGAATTTTTGTATCATTTCTACTATTAAAGATCTGAATTGTTCTTCTGGTAATTTTTGCCATTCAGTATTGTTGAGTTCTGTTATTGTGGGGTTGTGGTGGCTCATTGTTTCTTTAGTATCTTTCCTTCCCATGGTTTCCCTGTTTTTAAGTTTATATCTTTGCTGCTTTTGTAAGCTTTCTCATCCAATTTTTGCAGTGGGGGTTTAGAGGTGTCCTCTGGTATATTCAGGGATAGGTTGTGTTCAGTGGTATAGGTTGTGTGAGATGTCACAGTGATGAATGCAAGAATAGGGTAAAGTAGAGGGTATGGTCCAGTGGAATAAGAGGTTGAGTTTGTTGAGGTCATATATGGTAAAGATTAGAGATAGTGCATATGTCAGGAGATTCTGGTAGACAATGTAGAGTTTTAGGTGTGGTAGTATAAGGTGGTCTTGATATGAGACAGGGAAAAAAGGAAAAAGAAAAGAGAAAAGAAAAAGTGTTGAGGAGAAGAATATAGATGGAAGAGAGGGAGTGAAGTTTGTAAAAGGGATAAGGATGAGAGTCAACAAACTGAGAAAAAAATAACAAAGCAACCAATCATCCAAGCAAACATAGATAAATCAAGGCAATACAAAACAAAAACAGTAAGAACAAAGAAAACAGAACACACACACACACACACACACACACACACACACACACACACATACACCAAAAACCAACAACAAGAAACAAAAATAAAAACCCTGCTAGTTTGTAAGTACAGAGCTGAGTTGGGCTCTGCAGCCCTTTTGGATCTGCATGGATATTTTCAGCTTTTAAATATCTGCTCACTCTATTAGATATTTGAGTGTGTCTCTGGTATTCTTATTTGCTATCTCTGTCCATGCAGTCTGGAAGTTCCACTGATGCCTCTCCCGCTGCAAACTTGTGTCTCTGAACTCTCCACAGGGCCTGTCTGCATCACTCTCTCTGCCTTTGCTGGTGGCGGGAGTGCAGTCTAAATATTGGGCATTTTCCAGTGTGCCTGGAAGGTCTCTATATCCTGTGTGCACTGTTTCCCTCCTGCACTTCGGTTCCTATCCAATCGCAAGAGGGGCGGGTGACTGAGTCTGTCCTTTGTATAGGGGCCCCCGCACCTCTGGGGTGCAATTTAACTTACAGATCCCTGCTGCTCTGGCTCTGGTGGGAGGGGTGATCTGGGGTGCTCTTGCCGCAGGCTTAAGATAGTTGTCCCAGGTGTTCTTGATTGCTGTTGATCCTGCGGGGATATGCCACCTGTAGTCTGTAGTCTGTAGTCACTTACTCCACTTCTGGCCGCTGGGTGCGCAGGAGGTTGTTGGAGGTCTTGGTGCTAATAGACCCTGGTTTGGGTGCCTGGCAAAATGGCGGCTGGCAAAAAGGTGGCTGCTGGTTCGTGGTGTGTGCCACTGCCTTGCCGGCTCCTTTCTTCTCCCTGGGTCCTATTCAGCTGCTTTTGTCGCTCTGTTCACTTTTTTTGCTGCTTTGCTCTTCCTTCCCTCCATCAAGAAGCTGCTTTTGCAGCAGTTTTGGTTCAAGCTCTGCAGTGCATTTGATCACTGCTTGGCTCTGGAAGGAGAGGTGAGCTGGGGTGGTCCCTTGGGGGCTCACACTGGTCGTACCACGTATTCCGGCCACTATGGAAGGTGCGGAGATCCGCTGTCTCGTTAGAGTGTGGAATTCTGGAGTCACTCCACGTCTGGTCACTGGGTACACAGTGGTGTTAGTGGACACCTCTGTCGGGTGGCTGGCTTAATGGCCGCTGCTGCTCCACGGTGTGGCACTGCTACCGTGGGGACAGGCTCCTTTGCTCTCCCTGGTTGGCTCTGGGGTCTCTTCAGCTGTAGTTTAATTCTCATTGCTTTGTTCGCTTTTTTGTTGCTTTTTTTCTTCCATCAAGAAGCTGCTTCTATGGCAGATTTGATTTGAGCTCACAGTGCCTGAGGAGAGGTGTTTCACTCAGATGCCATCTTGGGCTCTACTGAGGTTAACATAATTGATTTTCAATTATTATTATGAAAATGTGAGAAAGATACTGTGTTTAATTAATTAATTATTCTGAAAGTATCACTGATATTGCCAATTTTGACATCTATACTGGTGAGAGAATAAAATACAGTTAGAAGTGTGTCAAAAGAGATGTTAGGGAGAAAGTATAAATGGCTGAGTGGTGACAATTTTAGGTTTTGTTTGCAGAATTGAGATTGTGGTGTAAACAGAAAAATAATTATGTTTGTAATTGAATGACTTGCAAACTTATGTTTGCAATAATTCATGAGTTTTGAAGTTGTTTTTTCTACCTCAGTTATTATTTGGCGTACTTACTTATAACCTTCTGTTATGAGCTGGCACCTATAACAGTAGCTTTTTTTTTTTTTTTTTTGTAGAATGCCATGATGAGAACATGGTACCTTTGCAAAATAACTCCTTTGCATTTTTAATTTGTGCCACAGCTTTTTAAGGATATCAATCAGACTAAGCCATTGAAAAAGAATGTCACCTCTTTTACATATATGTATGTAATTTCAATAGGAGGGAAATGGTAATTAAGAAAATATTCCTAAAGGAGTTATTTTTCTAAGGTGAAACCAATGTAAAATGGCAACATTAAGTGGAAATGTGTGAATTTACATTGTATATGAATATATGTCCATAAATGGTCAGCAAGTCTCCCTTCCTTCCCACCTCCCTCCCTCCTGCTTTCTTATCTATCATCTGTTTATCTATCATCTATCTTAGTTTAAATAAAATGATATAATCCCAGTATTTGTGGGAATATATTACTATTCATAATAAGTAAACTGTTCTTCTTTAAAGCTTTAGTCTTTAGAGGCCTATTAAAACAACAGAAGATGATCCCTTAAATGGCACTGTAAGTTTTTGCTTTAGTTCAAAGAGCACTTTAAGTGAATACGAGTGAGTATGGATGCAGTGCTGGCTCAGCGCTTTCCCACCGGCCAGTGCGGCATGGTCTTTCTCTCTAGCAGCCCCCGCCTACTAAGATAAGCTTTAGTGTCCTTTGATGTAGATTTACAATATGGATGGAGAAACCCCCTTCCAAGAAGATGAAAGCATCAAGCTGGGCATTTAGTTGTCCTTTTCTCCTGATTCATTCTTCTTGATACCATAATAGCTGAAATGTCACCCTTACTGTTCAAAAGAGTCTGAATGTTATTATGAGAGAGAATCTTAAGAAAAACAGTAGAGATTCACCAGGATGAAAACAACAAAAGGGTGTTCAGTGTGCGTGTGTGGGGTGTGAATGTGTGGGAAGGGGGTCTCACGCATTAACTTTTAGAAAGTGTTGGCGCAGCTGGTGCCTGGACAGTGAGTCATGTGATCTGTGAAACATCAGATGATCCTTCTTCATTCATCTATTTTGTAATTATGGCCTGTCAAATTTCCTTTGTGTACTTGTTTCAAAAATAAATACCCAAGCAGTGTGATTTGACTATTTCCATGACTTCCAGTTGTTCCCTTTGCATCATTGGCCCAAATGTCACCTGAGCTTTTGAAACATGCCTGTGTGGCATGATATTCTGTAACCTTTCATTTCACATAGGTCTTGAATGGTAGTAAATTTCAAGCACTACTGATTCAGTCTGGGCAGCTAGAGGTGAAAGGTTTCCTTTCTCTGGAATTCTTGTGAAATAGCCAGTCACTCAAAAGGCAATTTGGGCTCTTTTACAAGAACTTAAAAGATTAATGCCATTACTGAGGTGACATAAAGGGGATGCATCTACCTTATAAAACCAGTAGCTTTTTTATTGTCTTCCTCATATAATGGAGGCTCCTCCAAGCTGCTATCTATCTTAGATTGCCAGTAGACAGGTAAATATGTCACTTAGTCTTGTCATTCCTGTGATTTCTTTTCAATTGACATTGGGATAGGAGAACATGGATCCATCAACTCTGTCTTCCCATTTTAAAGCCCCAGTTGAGTTTTCTCAAGATTTGTCACATCCCAGATCTGCTGTTTAGTACCTACTTTACATTTCTTGATTTATATCATCAATTTAACTATAGAAACAAATAGCTAATTGTACAAGATCTGGCATTTTCTCCTCTTAACAAAGCTGCTCAGTGTCTATCCCTAAAATTATACTTGGAATTTCTCTAGGAGAAAGTTTATTTTTTCTAAATACCTCAATTTTGCAGTACTTTTGGGGCCCCATTTCCATCTTTTGAGCCATCTGCCACCGTCTAAGAAGAAAAGAGAGGTAGGGTTGGGGGTGAATTAGCTCCTAGCTGAAGAATAGCCTAGGACCAATGGAAAGCAGAAAGTAGAAACTATATCCCTGGACTTTAAAAAAAAGATGCATTGGCATTCTATTTATTTGAATATATTTTTATTGGTGCATTGTAATTACACATCATATTCAGGTTTAGTGTGATAGAAACATATATGCACAAAGCACCTGGTGTGTTTCTCTCTGGATCTCCTCATGCTCCTTTCTCCTCTCCATTCATAATATTGAAATTAGTATTGATAGTTTAACATATGCACATAGGATTATTTGAACTGCTTCCTTCATCAAGTCTTCTTTTTCCCATTCTCTCCTCTCTCCTCAAATCCTCTTCCAATATTCTACTGGTATCTCTCCTCATTTATCTGAAGTCTCTTTTTAAAAAAATTTGTTTTTAAATATATATATATGTATATATATATATATATATATATATATATATATATATATGTATATTTTGGTGCACTGTAATCACACATCATAATGGATTTCAGAGTGATGGAGACATACATGCCCATAACACTTGATGAGCTTCCCTCTGGCTTCCATTCTTCTCCTTCCCCATAGGTGATATTGAGGTTGATACTGATAATTTCTTGTATATACACAGTGTCAATTGAAGTGTTTCCTTCATCAAGTCTCCTGCCCCCCACCTTCCCCCTAGATCCCACAATTGCTCCACGGGGGCTTCTCCTCCTTTATCTGGAGTCCCTCCTGTATCTCTGTTTCTCCCTCGTTTCTACATATGAGAGAAAACATGACCCTTCACTTTCTGTTACTGGCTTTTCTATGCCTGGACTTTTAGTGGCATATTCCTCATGCCCACACGAAACTTGGCAGAAGTGATGAGAAACAGAGATCCAGATAAAGGAGGAGAAGCCCCAGTGGAGCAATTGTGGGATCTAGGGGGAAGGTGGGGGGCAGGAGACTTGATGAAGGAAACACTTCAATTGACACTGTGTATATACAAGAAATTATCAGTATCAACCTCAATATCACCTCAATCCATTTAAAAACTGTGGACATGTTTTCTGTGTTAGTGGCTATGTTTAGTGATGATATTTAAAATGATTACGAACTTATGTGAGCATTATTATCTTCATTCTATAGATAATACATTGGAGATAAGATTCAGTGAATTGCCCAACATTACATGGGCAAATGACAAATCTAGTTGGAAAGCCAATCAAGTCCTCATTTTGCATATACAACGAGAGCATACGACGCTTCTCAGTACTTACTTTCTTTGCTTCCTCCTCTCTGGTTTCTCCTTCCCACCTTCCTTCACTTGTTTCCCTCTTTAAGTCCAAACATTTCAATTTTGTTGGAGGTTACTTCTTCCAGGGAAACTTGAGTCTTGAAGACAAAAGAGTCCTTTCATTACATGCTTCCAGGTCATGCTGTGCTTTTCTTTTCAAGTGTCTATCACAACTGGTAATCAATTGTGCAATTATTTTCTACTGTCTCTTTTCCACACAAGACTTTACAGTTTACAAGAATAGAAACAACCTGTTTTGTTCATCATCACATCTCTGTCCCTTGGCAGAGGCTACACAAAGAAAAGCAACTCAAAACATATTTGTTAAGTGAATAACGAACGAATAGCACTTTATGAATGGTAGCTGTGGCATTGTATTTATTAATTTGACAATTGACTATAGCACCTTGTATGGTTGCTTCATGGGGTAATTGAACCTGTCAGGATAAGAGAGCTGTAGAACTGGTAGGGCTGGTGATTTCTGAATCCAGCTTGGGCTTGGGGTGATCACACGGAGGTGACATGTCCAGGTGGCATTCGGAGGGCCAGATGAAGGGAGAGCAAGTTAGCAATGCTTTCTTTTTGACCTTCTTGCCAGTCACCTTTCAAGAACTTCTAAACAAGAATGGCCTTTCAACCTATAGCTTTGATTTAAGGGGAAGAATCAATTCATCTCTGTTTAGTCTGCTAATAAAAAAAAAAAAAAAAAAGAAAGGAATAGAGCAATTCCAGGTGTATCGTTTCCCCCTGAGTATTTTCTACGTCACTTTATTGTTTTTAGTGCCAGTTACAGCTTCCTACATTCCTAATCAGACTTTATTTTTAGGCCAATTGTCTTCATGTCTTATAAACTTGAAGCACTCTTTTTTGTACCTGTGTAAATCTCAGACAGAAGTTTCACTTCTCCTCCTGAGTTTTGCTGCCTGAAGTCATGTGCAACAATGTCAAATGCATTTGTATTAGGTCTGTTTCTCAATGTATCAGCCCTGTGGGTGTCACGAGATCTTGGCCAAAGATAATAAAATTTGACCCTGACTGGCCTCTGATTTATTAGTTTGATTTGTAAATTAAAGTTTCATATTGGAGAGATGTTATAAATGCCAGTTTTAAGAACTTTTAGGCTAAAACAACTATTGCAGAAGTATTTTAAATTCATTCTAGAAGATTCTTCTCAGTGAAGATTCAGTGCTGTAACTATACAGCAAAATGTTTTAACCAAGGAAGCCTGGGTTTCCTGCACCAAAATCTACTAATGATTATGAAATGACAGCAGAAACAAATTCTTTCTTGAATAATAGAAAATTATGGCTCTAAGTAAGTAAGACTGACACAGTCAAACATATAATAGTTATACATATGTCGTTAAACACAATGAGTAAGAAATGAAAGCTAAACATCAATTATCATGCTCATTCAAAAAAGAATTTAATAATTTTACAAATATGCAAAATAGAATTGGATGAAAAAAATCAATAGAAGTATTTCTATTACTTCAATTTAGGACCAGCATGTAAGGAGAGAGCTTTGTGCATTAAAATTGTTTCATTTTAAGTAGCAGAGCCACAGATTTTTAATTTTTAAGTAGTTAGAGCCCAGCTTTTACTTGGATGGTGTTAGCCTTTCCCAGGCACACTGCAAGAAATACAGGTAGATTCTGATGTAAGAACAGACAGTTTAGAAAGAATTTGAGCCACTGATCCATGCACTCAAGGTCAGCTGGCCCTCTTCATTCTCCTGTAGTACAGTTGTCCCCCTAGTCCCTATTTAAGTACAATTAAGACAGTAAGTGAGCATGAAAGATCTTTATTATAAAAATATAAAATGATAGAGTCCAGAAAGGCTGGGCCATCCTTCTCTAATTCATTTTCATCCTCTTCCCTCTTCTGATCCCCAAACAGTTCCCAAATCTGTTTATGGAATTGCTGGCGGGGAAGGAAGTGAGGAACAATGAAGTAGAGAATTGTTCCTTTTGGGGTTTATTTCTTCTTAGTTTTATTTCAGTGTATTTTATCTTTAAATTTATATCTTTAGACAAATACAAGAATATCATGTACCTACCATCCCAACCAGGATATAGGAGCATTCCCTTGTTCCCTGTAATTCCTTCCTGCTGCACCTTATATGAAAATTCTCTGTCTATCTCTGATCTGTTCTCTGTCTTTGAAGTCCTGCCTTTTCTAGAGTGTCCAATAGATAGAATCATATAGTACGTAATATTTTGAGTTGAGCCTTTTTCACTTAGGAGAATGCATTTAAGATACATCCATGTTTTATGTATAAATAGGTTATTCCTTTTTATTACTGAGTAGTATTTTCATTGTATGAATCTTCTACAGTTTATCCATTCATCTACCAAAGGACATTTGGGTAGTTTCCAGTTTGTGGTAACTACAAAAAAAAAAAAACTGTGGCTTGAAACATCTGTGTCAAATTTTGTGCGTGGTGGCACATGCTTGTAATCCTAGCATTCGGGAGGCTGAGACTGGAGGATCCGGGTTCCCGGCCAGCCTCAGCTACCTAGTGAGGCCCTCTGCAACTTAGTGAGACCCAGTTTCAAAATAAAGAATAAAAAATAGGGCTGGGGGTATAGCTTGGAGGTAGAATGCCCCTGAGTTCAATCCCCAGTACCGCAAAAAAAAAAAAAAAAAAAAAAATGTGTTTGTGTGTGAATATACATTTTTAAGTATTTTCTGTATAAAATAGGGGTAGAATTGCTGACATTGAGTGATATAGTAAGCGTATGTTTAACTTTATAAGAAACCACCAAACTGTTTTGTTTACTGGCTGTACCATTGTGAATTCTCACCATTAATGAATAGTAGTACTGGTTGTTTTAAGAAAATTGTCCTGTTAGAATCACAGAGGTGTCTTACTATGGTTTTAGATTTCATTTCCTTAATATTGAACACTTTTTATTTACCTGTTTTTTTCTTTAATCATTGGCACATCTGTTTTTTTGTAAAATATCTGTTCAACTTTTTCCCCCATTTTTTTTTGTTTTCTTCTTAAATTTTAAATATTCATCATGTATGTTCCCCAAACAAGTCTAATTTCAGGTGTCTGATACAAGTATTTTTCCCCCAGTCATTAGCTTGTGTTATAGTTGGATATACAATGTCCCCTAGAGAGCTCACTTGATATTTGGAGCTGATGTAATTGAGTCATGAGGGTTGTAATTCCAGAATGGATAAATCCATTGTAATGGATTTACTTGAGTGGTACCAGGTAGGCCGGTAGGATGTGTATGGAGGTGGGTCCCTGGTGGTGTGGCCTTGGGGATTATATAAAGGGTTTCTACTTCCTACTTTCTGTCTGTCTGTCTATCTATCTCTCTCTCTCTCGACTCTTTTAAGGAATTGCTGTACCTTAGTCCCATTGTTGATTTTATAGCTATGGAGTTGTTTTTAGTATTCCTTCATTATCCTTTTAATGTTCTTGAGGTTTGTGGTGACATGTCTCTTTTCATTAGTAATGCTACTTTATTTTTAGTTGGTCTGTCTGGCTAGAGAGTTATCAACTTTATAAACAATAGAACAATATTTTGTTTTTTTTTTCTTTTCAACTTTTATTTATCTTTAGTATTATAATACTTCTTTTCTTCTACTTGCTTAGGTATTAGTTTACTTTTGTTTTCTAATTTCTTCAGTGGAAGTATACCTTAATGATTCAAAATATTTATTTTTTTCCACTATTAGCATCAACCGTCTGTACATTTTACCTCTTTGCACTACTATAACTACATACAACAAATTGTGATGTGTTTTTATTTGACCCATAAGTTATTTAGAAGAATGTTGTTTAGTTCCCAAACATTTGAAGATTTTCCCAATATTTCTGTTATTGGTTTCTAGTTTAATCTCATTATAGTCAAAGAACATATTTTGTATGATTTCAATTCTTTTTTTTGTGTGTGTGGTACCGGGGATTGAACTCAGGGGCATTCTATCTCTGAGCTATACCCCCAGCCCTATTTTTTATTCTTTATTTTGAAACCGGGTCTCACTAAGTTGCAGAGTGCCTCACTAGGTAGCTGAAGCTGGCCGCGAACTCGGATCCTCCGGTCTCAGCCTCCTGAATGCTGGGATTACAAGCGTACGCCACCACACCCGGCTTGATTTCAATTCTTTTAAGTTTGTTAAAGTTCATTGTACAAAGTGAGATATGGTCTGTTTTGGTTTATGCTCCATGTGCACTTGAGGAGAATATATATTCTGGTGTTGTAGGGTGGAATATTTGATAAATTAGGTCTAGCTTGTTGATGGTATTGTTTCACTCTTCTATTTTCTTTATGATTCTTCTGTGTATTAATTCTATTGACTATCGAGTCAATATAAATGTGATTTGTCTATTTCTTTTAGTTACATTAGTTTTGCTTTGTGTATTTTCCAGGCTTATATTCAGGTGCATACTAATTTAGGATTGCTGTATCTTTTTGGTAAGAATTGGCCCTTTATTATTACATAATGTCCTCTATCTTTAATAGTTTTCCATGGTCTAAAATCTTTTTTTGTTTAATATTAATATACTCCTTTCAACTCTTTTGAATAGTGTTTCATATAGGTCTTTTTCTATTATTGTAGTTTTACTACAAATAAAGGTACAGGTGCATCATAGTATACCCGTGATTTCGATGTTCAGGTAACATCTTTGTATCCTCCCATCTCTTCCTCAGCATATGCCCTCCCTAAGTCACAGAAACTGTAAATATTAAGAAAAAAACATGCTACTAAAGATGCCAAATAAGTATGGGGGTTCATTATTCTTCAAGGGGGCTCAGCCTCCAGGTGCAGGTGCTAAGGAGCACCCTTAGGTGAAGGTCCTCCATCCCCACAAAAGCATAGCTCTCACAACTGAGAGGACACCACTTCTAGGAAGCCCCAGAGTGAGTGCTCTGTAGATGGAACAATTTCTCCCTTATATTGACTTCAGACTGAACCCCTAGGAAGGCTTGAGGTCTGGGGGTCTCATCAACCATTTCTGCAGGCAGGTTGAGAAGAAGGTTATCTAAAGTGTTCTAAGTAACTAGAAGAATTTTTGGAATAAGCAAGCTGACTCCTAAGATGACAACACTCATTTGCATGTAAATTTTCTGTTCTATTTTTATTTTAAAGCCTCATTACATCATAGTTATCCTGCATATGGCTCAGAGCAGCCTGTCTCACTTTTTTTTTTTTGAAGTCTGCTTAAGGAGGCTAATTGTCTCAATGACTCTTACAATCTGTTATTTATTCAAAAGTGCATTTTCAACAATGCATTAAATGAAACCCTAGTGACCTGAAAGAGTTAATGCATCTCCCCTTTTGCAGAACTCTTTTTACCTAAGAGCCACTTAGGCACTTAGAGAATTTTATTCAGTGAATACAAAATAATCGTATTTGACCTAGGTGCAGTAAGTATAGGCTTTTAAAACATGTTAAGAAAGGGTTGTCTGTTGACCTGGCAAACATCAGAGAATTAAAGAATAACTGTCTGTTTTGTCACAGCTGTACCTGCCACCGTGAAGTAGTAAAATTATAACCAAGACTGGAGGCTAGCAAGCCAAATAGAAGCAAGTGACGAGGGTCAAGGAGGGTGTAAACCCAGCACACAAAATAATCTCTAAAAAATGCAAACAATGCAAACCAGCCAGATACAGTGGCAGACGCCTGTAATCCTAGTGCCTGGGAGGCTAAGACAGGGAGATTGCAGGTTCGTGACCAGCTTTGGCCAATTTAGGAAGATCTTGTTTCAAAAAAAAGGGGGCTTGAGTGTACCTCAGAGGTAGAATGCCCCTAGGTTCAATCCCCAGCACCACAACAAAACAAAACAACAGACAAACAAACAAACAAACAAACAAACAAAAACACAAAGAAATATGATACTACCCCTCTTAGCTGCTTGAGCCTGAGAAAGTGATTTTCCCCTTTTGATATCTGTTTCTTCTCCTTTAAATGAAGGTCAATAATGTCTACTTTATATTGTTCTGTTTATGGGGGAAATTTTCTAGTATTTACCACAGAATATACATTTTGAAGTTAGTTTTCTTTCATTATTTTTCCTCTGTGAAAGAAATTTAATTGTTGGCAGTTCATCAGAGGAAGTATTTTTAGGGTGTGGGGTGCAAAGTGGGAGCAAGAGAGCCCTTTTGTAGGGCTCCTGAAAAATATTCCCAGAACAAAACTTCTATTTTGTCCACAGATCAGTTTGGGCTTGGGAGGGGGTGGGAAGGTGATGTGTTTTTCAGTCCCCTCGGCTTTTCCTTCCACAGTTGGTATGTTTATGTCCTAATTCCTTTTACAATATTGTGAGGTTCTTTATTGTCAGCCAAAGCTTCACATTGTGAAACAAAAATGTGACTCAGAGTGGCAGTTTGTTATTTCTGGTAGCCATCGTGAAAACAAGGGGTGGATTAATTCAGCCCATGAGCAAATTGGATTTGCTGGGTGTGGCTTTGTGCTTTTGCCCCTGGAGAAATCCATCAACCATGCAGCCAGGTTCTGGCATGGGTGGACTGACTATATTGTAGGACACTTGCAGAAAATGAGACAAAGTGATGATTGACTATCAATGTTTAGTGAGGACCTTGGTACTATCAGGACAAGTTTATTTATAATAATAATTATTATTATTATTATCATCATCATCATTATTTCTCTTGTGGTGTTAGAGGTAAAACTCAGAGGCTAGCAAGTGCTCAACTGCTGAGTTACAATACCCTGCCCTACTTTTAAAATTATGCTTTTAATTGATTGTTAAAATGACCAATAACCAGAAAGCAACTATGGAGGAAAGATAGTTGGAATGTAGACTTCTGATTCCAGCATGAAGAAGCTAATTCCAGACCAATTAGGTCCCACCTCCTAAAGTTTTCGCCTCATCCCAATAATGCCAGCAAATGACAAATCCCTCAGTGGGTTGACCCACTGATGAGGTCAGAGCCTCAGGACCCAATCCCTTCTCCAAAGCCCCGCCTTGGAGCACTGCTGAACCGGGAACCACACCTTCAACACAAGAGCATTTGGAGACATCACAGATCCAAACTATAACAAAACTTACTTTTTAAGAGTCAACCTCTATTGATAGTCATCATTGACTAGAAGAAGGCTCTATCCTGAAGTTACAAATTTAAGATGAGTAGTGCTAAAAAGAGAAGTTATTCCCATAGCAAAATAAGAGCCTTCTTAAAAATCCCCCCCCAACTAAGTTAAATATAAGTGGTTCTTTCCATGATGTATTTTAAATTTGAAAAACATACATGAAAGTGTAACAATTGAAATTGATGTTCTATCATCATTCAACTTTCTGTTTTCCTACTTTATGGCAATTTACTCTGTAATTAAAAACATTTTAGATCTGAGCTCTCAGAGACAGTAAATAGCCATAATGCCTGGGATAGAATTAATTTTTAGAGTTGAATGAGTCATTCGGGTAATGTGATTGTATTTTGATGGACTGCACATTATTTAATGTGTTACTTCTTTTACTCACTAACTTATGTGGTCCTTTCTCCTCCCCTCTTCTTTCCTTCCTTCTTTCCCTTCTCTTTTCATCCTTCCTCTCTTCCTTTCTCCATGTTCATCCTCCTTTTTTTCCTCATGAGTCCAAGGATTCTCTAGTTTTACTTCCTGCTATGTAATTTTCGCACAGTATTTGCTGAATACCTACTGTGTTCCAGATATGCTTCTGAGCATCAGAGAAGGGAGGCAGTAGATGAAAAAGGGCATACAACTCACTGGACATGGCGGTGCATGCCTATAATCTCAATATTTGGGAAGTTAAGACAGGAGGATCACAGGTTTGAGGACAGCCTCAGCAATTTGGCAAGATTCTTAACAACCTAGTGAAACCTGTTTTGAAACAAAAAATAGGGGCCAGGGGTGTAGCTCAGAGGTAGAATGCCCCTGGGTTCAATCTTCAGTATCTCCCCTACCCCACACATACACAAAAGGTATACAACTCTCTCTTAAAATATCTCCAGGTCTGTGAGGTTTTTTTCCTTGAGCATTTTGGAAGACTTGCCATAAACTTTAAAGGAGAATTCAATTTCTCTGGTTTTCAGCACACCTTAAAAAGCCATTTCCACTTACTTAATGAATTCCGGACAGCCCATTACTTAGAGTTTGGGAAGCCCTGACCTTAAGACCACTGATTTGGTGAAGTGCCTTAAATGTATTTATCTTTAAATCTCTCATTTCAAATGAAATTTATCTAAAAACTTTGATGGTTATGTAAACTTGTTTTTTTGAAGCCTTGATGGATGGCCTTGTTTTACTGTTTCCGTTGGAATGTTTATGAGATGACTGCCATCCAGACACTGATTCATCTTATTCATTTAGGTTGTGAAATTTGCATCCCTTTTCCTCTGACAAACAATAGGTGGCAACATGTTCTGCATCAAGATCACAGCCATTCTGCTTTTCTTCTGCTTCATGTATTTTTGAGTTCCTAAGCACGAACTATCCAACTCTCAGTCCATATGTTAACAGATTAGGTGGCAGGACTCAAAATGCAAGCAGAAGAGATTCTCTCTGTAAGATCTATTTTACATGAATCGACATGTATGAATAGGGAACACCAGGAGACCTGGAAATGGTTTCTTTGTAGTGACTATCTTTGTCTCACCTCATTTTGAGTTTTTTCTACTGTTGGTCTTTATTGCAGTTTGCTGAGCCATACCCAGTAATCCAGACTGTGAATAAACTAAGCTAAAATATACTAAGTGACACCAGTAGAGGACCTACTGGTGTATAGTGTGTTCTCATTCTTTATAATTAATTTTTCCCCTTTCCTAGTAAAGGGAGACAAGTTTTCCTTTAAATAACACTAATTTGATACCTATCATTCTACCTAGTAGTTTTTCCTGAATATAACCATCCTGAAGTTTGACTTCTTTCTCTGTGAGACTTTTATTCTTGCAGGTATTATGTGGTATCTGAGATTTCAAAGTGGGAAATGTTGTTTGCTGTTTATGTCTAGGTCAAGAAAAGTCTCTGTTCCTTCTTCCCTCATTTCTCCCCCTTTCCTAACTTGTATTCTCAAATATGTAGTAAATATTTTGTTATTTGTATTAATATGATATTACTAAATACTGTTATGAAATATGAAATGTATATAAAGCACTGCTCAAGTGGGAATAAGAATTAATATAAAGTAATATAAATAATAATGTAATAATAGTGATGATGACAGATATCATTCACTACCTATTTGACCAAGTGCCTAACATAGTGTATTAGTGGACATATTTCATGAACTCCAAGATTGGAAACATAATGTTCTGCTCACACACAGTAGTTGAACAGTAAATGTTAATCAACCAGACTTAATTTGTGCATATCATTGATGAAATGCTTGTTCTCCTTTTCTTTTACTTAAACTTTTTTTTTTGTGTGTGTGTGTGTGTGGTACTGGTTATTGGATCCAGGGGTATTCTACCTCTGAGCTTTACCCCTAGCCCTATTTCATTTTGCTGTTTGGAAACAGGGTCCTGCTAAGTTGATAAGGGCCTAAGCTGTTAAGGCTGGCTTTGAATTTCAATCCTGTCTCAGCCTCCCCATTACTGAGATTACAGGCATGTACTACTGTGCCTGGCCTCCTTTTATTTAAACTTGATACTTTATTTGGAGAGGTTGAGTCCTGGAGGTGAGTGGTCCTGGCTTCAATGAGGGTGTTTATGAAGGTGTTGACCAGAAGTAAGGAGAAAGGCTGAAGCTAAAAGAGGAGACGTGAGTTACACAAAGTGAAGGGCTTCACTGTGTGGTGAAAGATGGAGGGAGCTCCTACGGGACCTTGTGGTGTATCCATTCCTGAAAAAGTTCCTAGACTTATTGGCTTACTGCCCCTTTTCGGGAAAAAAAAATTAGCACCCTCTAGGTTCTTCCCCTACTCCATAATTTTTATTCAATCCTCCTAATTGCGTCTGAGGCTACTTTTGCCCCTCAGGATCCTTCCAGCATCTCCCCGAGGGATAGTATCAATGACTCTGAGAATCAATGGTTTAAATGAAACAATCAATACTGTTGTGGGTGTTTACTCACCTTATGAGGGTGGAGGCAGGAGGATAGGACTAGGGAGCTGGGGCAGGGTGCAAATGGTGGTCCTGGCCATGAAGGCAGTTGACTTAAAATGGGACTGGGAGGTGTGGGGAGAGCCAGTGGGGAGAAGGAAAGGAGATCTTCCCGGTTGAGATGCTCCTTTGTGAGTTTCAGAGTCACTTATGCAGCCTTACCAGTTCCTCCTTTCTGTGCTTTTTAAATTTATTTTTAATTTTTTGGTATTGGGGTTGAACTCAGGGATGTTCTCCCAGACCAATTTTAATTTTTATTTTGAAACAGGGTCTCACTAAGTTGCTGAGGCTTGTCTTGAACCTGCACTACTCCTATCTCAGTCTCCCAAGTATTGAGATTACAAGCATGTGTTACACACCCAACTATGAATAAAAGTATTTTAGTGTCTGCTTTTTTGCCTTCTTTCTGATGGTGGACCAATTATTCTATACCTTTTCCCCTCCTAACTTTTTAAAAACATGCTTAAGTAGGCTTACAACTCTGAAGATAAGGAAAAGTTCCATGAATATAAAAGGTGATGGATAACATTTAGGAATGAGATGGTACATAGAAGGTGTTGGGCATAGAGAGGAAATGAGAATAACATTAAAGATTTTTCCATATTTTATTAAATAGAGATACAAAGAAATGTGTTTATTTATAACACACTGATGAGTTAAAAGAGGAAAATAAAGTCACCTAATAATAACTGCAATTTTATGTCTAAGTTTTTTCCTTTTACTTGTATTTAGACTTATTATTTTCAAACTGCACTTGATGTCTTATACTGTCCAAGCAATATATTTCTTGGCTTATAATGTTCAAGAAATATGTTCTTCAGTAAATCAACATTAGTATGTGTATTATATATTAACATGTTATGATGAAATGCCATGCTATTAAGATGCATCATAATTTATTTATTCAATCACCTATTGTTGAGTTTGTAAACTTATCCTATTTTTTAAAGTTAATTTTAAGTTAACTTGATGACTGTCCTTTTGGCTTACCAACTTGCTTATATTTTATCACTTTGTTAGGATGTGTAGAAGGCAAATTGATGGCTAAAGGCTATTTATACTTTTAATGTTTTTATGCACATTTTCAAGAGGTATTTTGGAAAATATGTAACAGTCTGTAGTATAAGAGATTGTTTATCTCACTAGACTTCAAGTTTAGTTTTATAGATCTAAACATATTTATCAACTTGGTAGTGAAAAATGGTGTCTCATTCTTTTTTTACTTTTATTTATTATTATTATTATTATTTTTTGCGGTACTGGGGATTGAACTCAGGGGCATTCTACCTCCGAGCTACACCCCCAGCCCTATTTTTTATTCTTTATTTTGAAACCGAGTCTCACTAAGTTGCGGAGTGCCTCACTAGGTAGCTGAGGCTGGCCGCGAACCCGGATCCTCCGGTCTCAGCCTCCCGAATGCTGGGATTACAAGCG
>PVLC010002285.1:5194-97339 GCA_004027655.1 Graphiurus murinus | reverse complement strand
ATTTATTATTTTTTTTTATTGGTGCATTGTAATCATACATCTTTGTTAGGTACAAGCTGGTAAAGGCATACGTGCACACATTTCTCATTTAACCCTTCCTCAATTCCTGCCCCATTCCCTCGCCCTGCTTCCTTCTCAAGTTCAGTTTAGTGATTGACTTTGATATATTTGTGAAAGTACATCATGTGCATTAAGGTGTCCCCCCACCCTTGCCCCCATCACTTTCAGTTAAGTCACCTTCTTTGCTCATCTAAAGTTTCTCTTTCTTCGTCTGGAGTCCCTCTTATCTCCCACTTTCTCCCTAGTTTCTGCATATTAGGGAGAGCATACAATTTTTTACTTTCTGTGACTGACTAATCTCACTTAACATAATGTTTTCCAGTTCCACCCATTTCACTGCAAATGACATGATTTTGTTCTTCTTTATGGCTGAGTAAAATTCCATTGTGTACATATCCCATAGTTTTGTAATCCATTCATCTGTCGATGGACATCTTTGTTGGTTCCATAGTTTGGCAATTGTGAATTGTGTGGCTATAAACATAGATACACATGCGTCGGTCTGATAGTTTGGTTTCCATCCTTTTGGGTAGATACCCAGAAGTAGTATTGCTGTGTCTCATTCTTAAAACAATATTTTACTATGAAAAAGAACATTTCATCATTTATTTTCTGACTATTTGAATTTATTTTTTTAGTGAATTGCCTGTTTATTCCTTTTGATACTTCTGTTTTGATTTCTTTTTATTGAATTTTGAAACACTTTGAAACACTTAAGACATTGTCATATGCATCACAGATATTTTACCAGTTTGTCAAATACTTTAAAAATTATTGTTAGTGATATTTCTCTGATGTGATGTTTTGTTGCAAAATTAGCCAATCTCTTGTTTTCCTTCTTTCTTTTGGTACTGAGGATTAAACTCAGGAGGCTATTTCCTCCAAGATACTCTCCCAGCCCTGTTTTAATTTTGAAATAGGGTCTTGCTAAGTTGCTGAGAGTTTCACCAAGTTACTTAAGCTAGCCTCAAACCTGTAATCCTCCTGTCTCAGCCTCCCCAAGTACTGGGATTATAGGTGTGTGCCACCACACTCAGTTTCTTTTCTTATTTCTAATTTTTGTGTTTTGCTTATAAAGACTTCCTCAACCCCAACTAGAAAAGTATTTTCTTCAGAAACTTTTATGGTTTCATGTAAATCATTGGTCTATCTGAATTTACTTAGATTTAAGTTTTGAAACAGTGCCTTAACTGCATTACCTCATAAAATCGCCAGCTAGGTATTCCCATGCCCTTTGGTACAGTCATCATTCCCCTCTAGTTGGAGTCTCGTCCAACAGTGGATGTGTTTCTGGACTTCATGCAGTTCCACCTGATTTTCTACATCAACCCTGACATTGTGCTGAGTAATTGCTGTATCCTTACCATCTGGAAGGGCAGCACTCAATATTTTTCTTTTCAAATTTGTATTGAATAGCTTTTAAGTTTATCCTCTTTTTCTCTCAGAAGAAGTTTTGAATTATAAAGCCCAAATTCTTTTGAAGTTTTGGTGGGAGAGTCATTGAGTACATAGGTATATTTATTGTGGCTTTTTTACAAAAATAAATCTTCTTCTACAGGAATGTGGTCTCTCTCTAGTTAATAAAACCTTTTATGTCTTTCGATTAAATTTCATCATTGAGTTCACAAAGGTTCTATGTATTTCACTTTTCCATTTTGGCACTGAGAAAGGGATTTATTATATTTATAACTAGGTATTTTTGCTATAGATAAAGGCAATAGTTTTTTGTTACATTTATTAGGTATTGGTCACCTTCTAAGTTTGCTTGTTAGGTTTGTTTATAATATGTGAGATCACTGTTGATGTTTTAAAGAGGAAAGCACATACCCTAGAAAGCAGAGGAGGGCTGGCTTGCCACCCATGCGGCTACACAGGTTGTGAACCTCAGTGGTAACAGCAAGTGGGCCTTCACCAATGTCTCCACAAATGGGTAAAAATTACATTAGCAGGAGACTAATGGGTAAACCAGAATGGTAACTTAGTCACCTACCATGGATGTCATCTCTTGGTATGGATGAAAATGATTCGATGGTTCTATACAAGGTATTCTCATTCTTTATTTTAAGGTATCTGGGAAATACAACTAACAACAAAAATTTTTCTTGGGGAGTAGGCAGATCAATGGTTTTGGAGTTCATTTCAGTTGGGTCATATTAGAATTTATAAATATTCTAAAATTCTAAAGAGAGGACAAACACTTTTTCCAGGTCCAGAACTCAGAGTTCTGCTTGGGCAACTTTCCTTCTCTGAGCTTGTGTTGGATACTCACTCCTAAGGGGAGTCTTCAGGACCCACCAGTTTTCTGCTGGTCACTGACTCCTTTGTTGAAATGCATTCTTAGCACTGAGAAATTTAGCTAGCTGTTTTTAGAAGAGCAAATATTTCTATAGGGACAAAGAAACTTCTGTCTCCTCCCATTACTTGTTGAAGAACCCCAAATCCCTCCACAGGTTCCTACAGGCACAGTGGAAAAATAGGAAGATCATTAGCTAGGTTGGCTTCTGTAGTTCTTTCCATGAAAATTAAGGCTATTAAATATGCAAAGGGAAACACTAGTAGATATATTTTGATGACAATAGGGTTCACTGTCCAAGATTAGGGAAGGGATGGGACTGGTACAGCTTAAGTGTGCATCTGTGAGCTTCTCCACCTCAGTTCCCTTTCTGTAGCCAATATCAGCACCACTGCCACGAGAACCCTTTACTGACAGATGATGGATACTCTCAGGAACAAAAGGCCTGATCGTTTTTGAGAATATTTTGGATAATGTGCAAAGGTTCTCTTCCTGCCTGTCCTCCAGAAACTATGTTGCTGTATTCCTCTGAACCAGAAGAGGAAAATGAGGCCCTTTAGATAAAAAACAAGCAGATAGCACTGCTCACCAGCTTAATAAATAAATACCTCATTACTATTTGGCTTCATACAATGTATTGGAGGGAGTCCATCTGGTGTTAGTTGAAACATTTGCCAGAAAAACAGTTTCAAGTAGACTTGCTGAGGCAAAATATCTACCACATTCAACATATGTACAAGTCAAAGGAGGAGCCAGAGAAAAAATAACATAATGATGTATAAATTATCTTAGAAATAACAAAGGCTAGTTTGCTTCTCCTATTGTTTAAATAGCTATTATTTGTTCTTTTCTTACTCATATGTGATTTGCATATTTGTCCTTTATATATCATGCTGTAGCATCTCACATGTTACTGATGAGGGCTAATGGTCATCTACTTTACAAATAGAGAAGAAGGTTGTAGAGTGTGTCTTCCTAGACTGGAAATGTACAAGTGAGAACTTTCCTAGAGCTTCTTCAGTATGTCCTCCTTTCAGTACCTTCAAGGCTGTCACAGTGCATCTTGCAATATGACCTTCCCCCAGTGACAGCTGGCACACTGTAGCCAAATCCTGGGAGAAATTCCATGTTTCTCAGAATAAACCTTTCAAGACCAGAGAGGAAAGCTTCAATAAATTGCTGTTGCATTACTAAATGGAGTTCTATAAACAGGGCTCATGTTTGCATTATTGGGAGTGGCTGCCAGCAAAAGGCAAGGATATAAAGAATAAAGAAGAAAATCAAGAATGTGGCTCTCAAGAAGCAGTTTCAGCAGAGTGAACAGAGTGGAGTCAGACCAGTTGAGGTGGAGAAGGGAAAGGATTGTCAGGGAAGAGGCAGCAACTGTGTGCTTAGCACAGGTGTCTGCAGTCAGCTAGCCTGGGTCTAACCCCATCTGCTGTACATTGGTTCTGTGATTCTGGTCAGATACTTAAATTTCTCAACAGTTACTACTATTAGTTCATTTGCACAAATAGAGAATGTGCCTTAGGAGGATTAGATGTGATAATACATAAATACTTAGCACAGTGCTGGGCCCACAGGAAACATACAATAAATATTAGTTGTTAATAAGTAATGGTGGTTGTATATTTATTATATTTGGATTTTACTTTAGGTATTTTGGAAGAGGGAATGGTGGTAGAAGAACAGAAAGAACTTGAGAATATTTTTGGACTAGTTAAAATGGTTAGCATAAAGGGCAACATCGGTGCAAGAAGAGAGAAAGGGTGGTGTAATGGTTTAGACGTGGAATGTCTCCTGAAAGAGTTTATGTATTGATGTTGAGAATTGATATGCTTTATATGAGGGTTCTAATCTCATCAGTGGATAAATCCATTGTAATGGATTTACTGGGTCAGGTGACCTAGGCAGGTGGGATGTGGCTGGAGGAGGTGGGTCCCTGAGGGCGTGGCCTTGGCTACTGTTCTTGTGTCTTTGCATCCCTTGGCTTGTTCTCCTGCTTTAACATCATGGAGCTTCTGGCCTCCATGATGTTAAAGCAGACTTCTCTCTCTCCTCTCTTTCTTCTCTCTCCCTCTTCGCATGCCCTGAGCACCGAAGACTCTACCTGGTTAACATGTGAGCAAATAAATCTTCATTTCTCTAAATTGTGATGGTCAGGTGTTTTGGATTACAGCAGTGAGAATGCAGATGGAAACAGGTGGCCAGCAGGCATGTGATAGGGGAGCAAGGACAGAAAGATGAAAAGGAGGCTGTGGCCAGATGAGCCTTTTTAGACAGAGTATCAGAAAGCTGAACTTGAGAGATTCTTAAATCTTCAGAGTAAAAGTTCAGAGGTATATTTAGTTGCAGAGAGAATGAGAAGGAGTGAGTGTTTAAGGGATCACTAGAGGGGAAAAGATTGTGACCAGTTGTCATAGCATGTGTTATGGAAAATTATTTAAAGGTGAGCATAAGATAGACAGCTAAGCCCTGAAGGGCAGGCTGATGACAGCTTGGTTCTATGGTGAACCTTGTGTCCAAATGCTCAGTGAAGAGGCTAACACTGGCAAAGCTCCCTGGCAGGAGAAGGTGTGCTGAGGGTAGGTGGGGCGGAGGGGGGTTCTCCAGGGTTGGGACTGGCAACAATGTCCATGTTCAGGAGATGGTCTGAGAAGAGGGATTGTAGATAACAGGAGAGAGAATAGGCTGTGGAGTCCAAGTGGAAAAGAAGCTAAGGGATGCAGGAGACAAGAAAATGGATGGCTAGGGTTAGGTAGAAGTCATAGAAGTCATTTTTACTCTATCTTCCTAGAGTTTACATTAACTTGCTTGGAGTTTAAGAGATATTGGCTCCCTGAACAAACCTAAGTAATTTTTCAAAAAAAAAAAAAACAACACAAAAACTAAAACAAAACAAAACACCAAGAACTTGGCAAACCTTCATTAGAAAAAGAAATAAGCTTTGGATCTGTCTCCTTCTGATAAAAACTGAAGAATGCACAGAGGTCATTCAGTTTTCTTGGCCAAATGCCCTCCTTGAATATAGACTTCAAGGTCAGGAAGTCAGAGAATTTAATAAATTACTTTTAAATTTATCTAATGCTATGGGGACATACAGGAAGCAAATCTGCTCTATCTCTGGAGAACTGGATGCACAAAAATGAATCCTGTAGATAAGACTTTCTAAAAATTGGAATGATTGCATATAAGCATTTTTGGCTTACAGAAATAGTCTATGTGTACCTAAGTTACTTCTCAGAATTATTTTTTAAAAGGTATTTTCTAATAAATATTACCATGATTAATTGATACTTTTAATCTTTATAATAAACCAAATGGGTAGTTTTATTTGCCTCCTAATGCTGCTGTAACAAATTAGCATACATTTAGTGCCTAAAACAACACAGGTTTATTATGTTACAGATTTGGAGGTCAGAGACTGACACGGATTGCACGGGTCTGATGTGGAAGTTTCAGCAGAAGCTGTACTGCTTCTAGAGGCCCTAGAGAAGACACTTCTTTGTCTCTTCCACTTCTAGAGGCCGCCTATGTTCCTTGACTCATGGTACCTTTCTACATTATTATTACTATTTTTTTGGTTCTGGTGGTCAAAATCCAGGGTCTTTCAGATGTGAGGCAAGCACTGTACCATGAAGCTACATTTCTCCGATTCTAACACCAGCAAGATACCATCTTCAACACCGTTTCCCCCACCATCTTTGCTTCCATTTTGTCATACCTGCTTTGACTTCTTTCTTATAAGGACCCATGTGATTACGCTGGACCCACTGGGGTAACCTAGAAGAAGTTCCTCATTTCAAGAGTCTTAACTTAAACACATCTGCACAGACCCTGTTGGTATGAAAGCTACTATACCCACAGGTGCTGGGGACTGGACCTAGCCATCTTTGGGTGCCACTGCTCTGCCTACCCCAGGAGCTGGAATTGTGTCATTTCATGCAGAAGGACACTGAGCCTCAGCATTCCAGTGATTTTCCTGAAGCCATGTAGCTGGTGATGGAACATGAATGAGATACCGAGACTCTGAGTCCAGAGATCTCACTCATTCTATGAGCCCAGGGCTGCTTCCCTAGTCATAATAGAAGTTTTTAATTTTTATATTTTTTGCACAAGTGCTACACAAATGTGTGCATACATATTAGAGCTCTGCAGCCACTTTAACAGATCACTACAACTTGATGTCTTTAAACACTAAAAACTTAGTCTTGAAGTTTTGGAGTCCAGAAATCCCAAATGAGATTCTGTGTCAGACTCACAGTGTTAATGGAGCTGTCCTCCCACAGGGACTTGAGAGTCTCCTTTTGTGTCCTCTGGCTTCAGTGACTACTGGCATCAATGGGCTGTGGCTGCATCCCTCCCACCTCTGCCTCTGTCTTCACATCATCTTCTCCTCCACGTGTCTCTGTCTAATCTCTTTCTTTCTGCCTTCTTCTCATACGGACACTGTGATGGCATTTAGGGCCTACCTAGATATATAGTATGATCTTCTCATCTGGAGATAATTAACTTGAATCAATCAGGGATCACCAGAGAAACAGACTCAGTAGGCATCTTTCTTTTTCTCTCTGAATTGGCTTTTGTGATTGTGGGGACTGACAAGCCCACAATCTGTATAGGACAGGCCAGCAGGCTGGAAACTCAAGGAGAAGCTGATTCTGCAGTCTCCAGGAAGAATCTTTTCTTCTCTAGGAAACCTTGCTTTTGCTTATAAAGCCTTTAGCTGATTGGATAAGGCCCATCCACATTATTGACAGTAATTTACTTAAAGCCAAGTAACTGTAGATATTAATTACATGTATAAAATATAGTCTTGGTGACACCCAGATTAGAATTTGATTAAATAACTGTGTACTGTAGCCCAGCCAAATCAGCACATGCATGTCATGGGATATATATCTTTGGCAGCACTATTCAGCATACTCTGTAGCATATTATAAAAATAAAAATTTAGATAATGTAGAGGAATAAAGTGCTAAAAGAGAAAGCTCCTTCTCCCTTCTTTATTTTCTGTTCCACATTCTATATTCTCCTCTGAAGAAGCCATTGTTAGCTGTTCAGTGTCCATGATTTCAGATTTTCCTCTATGTATTTATAGATTAATAGTAAAAGAGACATATATGTGCATATATCCATTATAAATTTGACTTGCATCAAAATATTATATCTCAAGTATTTTTATATTTATAAATATGGATCTATTTCAATTGTTTATTTTCTAGGTATGTATATATCATAATATGTTGAACCACTTTCTTTAATGATACATCTTTTTTTTTTTTTTTTTTGCGGTACTGGGGATTGAACTCAGGGGCATTCTACCTCCGAGCTACACCCCCAGCCCTATTTTTTATTCTTTATTTTGAAACCGGGTCTTGCTAAGTTGTGGAGTGCCTCACTATGTAGCTGAGGCTGGCCTCAAACCCAGATCCTCTGGTCTCAGCCTCCCGAATGCTGGGATTACAAGTGTGTGTCACCACGCCCGGCTCTCTTTAATGATACATCTTGATTTTCATTTCTTTTTTTCTTACTATGAGCAACACTAATATGTTATATAATCCTTTATCATATAACTAAGTGTAAGTGGCACTCTAAGTGACATCCTTAGAGGTGGAATTGTTATGTCAAATAGAATTCACATTTTAAAATTTGATAAGCCTTAGAAATTGTTCTCCATAAAGGCTATACTAATTCATACTCATACAAACAGAAAAGGAGCATTTTTCCTCACTCTTGCCAACACTGGGACTTATACAGATTTAATGTTTTGTACTATCATAGAAAGGAGGAATGATATATCATTGATGTTTTAGTTTACTTTTGCTTGATTACTAATGTTATTAAACATTTTTTCAAGTGTTTATTCATCATTTTCATATCTGTGTCTATCCTTTGCTGTTTCTTATTGATGTATCTTTCTCTTATTGTTTTGTAGGAGTTCTTTATTAGACAGTTAATTTTTTATATGAATTACAAATATTTTACCTGTGTTTTGCTTGTGGACTTTATTTTTGTTTATGTTTTTTTTTGCGGTACTGGGGATTGAACTCAGGGGCATTCTACCTCCGAGCTATACCCCCAGCCCTATTTTTTATTCTTTATTTTTTGAAACAGGGTCTCACTAAGTTGTGGAGTGCCTCACTATATACCTGAGGCTGGCCGCGAACCCAGATCATCCGGTCTCAGCCTCCCAAATGTAGGGATTACAAGCGTGCGCCACCATGCCCCGCTGTTTATGGATATTTTTGAATCTGTCAGTTTTTTATATTGTATTTTTAACTGATACACAAAAGCATAAAAGTTGTACATGTTAATGAGCTACCATGTAATATTCAAAACATGTATATTGCATAATATTTAAATCAGGTTAAATGTATTTATCTCCTCAAACATTTATCATTTCTTCATAGGGAATGCTTTCAAAATCCTTCCTTCTGGCTTTTTGAAATGTGCCCTACATTATTGTTATCCATAGTCATCTTACTTGGCAATAGTACTCCCAGAGCTTCTTACTCCTATTTCACTGTAACTTAGGACTATTGAGTAACATTTAGATATCCCTCTACTGTCTCTGACTTGTAAGCACCATTTTATTCTTAATTTCTTTTAACTGCTTCCCCCCCCTTGACCTCATGCATCCTAGGCAAGAACTCTACCACTGAGCTATACTCCCAGATACTTCTTAGATTTATGAGATCAACTTTTTTTTTTTAGATTTGACATGAGTGAGCTCATGTGGTATTTCTCTTTCTGTTCCTGATTTACTGCATTTAGCAAAATGATCTCATTTCATCCACATTGCTGAAAATGATAGAATTTCATTCTTTTTATCTCTGTATATCGTTCCATTGTGTATATGTACCCCGCTTTCTTCACCTATTTATCCACTGCTGGACACTTAGGTTGTTTCCATTTCTTGGTTGTTGTGAATAGTCCTAAAATGATCTTGGAATGAAGATGACAGACAGATTTAATTTCTTTTTTTATATATGACTAGGAGTAGAATTGCTGGATCATATGGTAATTCTAGTTTTAATATTTTGAGGAACCTTCATACTGTTTTCCACAATGGCTTTTATTTGTCAGTATTTCAATGTAGTTGATCTGTCAATATTTTACTTTTATTTGTCAGTATTTCAATGTAGTTGATTGTCAATATTTTACTTTTATTTGTCAGTATTTCAATGTAGTTGATCTGTCAATATTTTACTTTACAGCTTCTTGTTGTGCTTTGCTTAATACAGTCATACTTGCTTTCAATTGGGTTATGAATAAAAATTTACTGATTTTATATTTTTAACAGTGTGTATTTTTGATCATAGTAGTTCTAGAAAACCCAGGTGATTGTGCAGGGGCTTGACAGTTGGCTATAGTTGTCATGATTTTCCCTGGATCATGTGTTTGTAAAACCTTTAACAGAATTGGAACTGAGGTCTCTAAATATTTTTGTGTTTTTAAAAACATTTCTGTGCTTATTAAATGGAGCTTCTATTTTTTTTTTTTTTTTTTTTTTTTGCAGTACCAGGGATTGAACTCAGGGGCATTCTACATCCGAGCTATACCCCCAGCCCTATTTTTTATTCTTTATTTTGAAACCGAGTCTCACTAAGTTGCGGAGTGCCTCACTAGGTAGCTGAGGCTGCTGCGAACCCGGATCCTCCAGTCTCAGCCTCCCAAATGCTGGGATTACAAGTGTGCGCCACCACGCCCGGCTCTATTTTAATATACTGTTTTCTGAGAGTACCACAAACGAATTTATTCAATTCCTTATTTTCCATCCCATCATTTACTGATAAAGCATTTTTACCTTCAGTAATGTCAATGCCAAAAAAATAAAAAACAAAAAAGCAGTGTATAAACTCAGGCTAACCTCTGGTATCACACTGGTGATGGGCTATTTCATACTCTTCTTGGTAGCATTTGTTTGTTGACTTTTTCTCCCTGATATTTTTGATTGAGAATTAGTTCCCTCTAGTTTCATCTCTCACAGTAAGGATCCCTGTTGGAGATGGTGTTTGATATGGAAATTGTATATTTAAAAATAAAAACAACCCTGCTGTTTTATGCTGCCAAAATTGGTCTTGGTCAATGTATCATCATAAAGCTACATGGCTTTAAGTGACATTCCAAAATCCCAGGAAACACTAAATATGAGTGATTACCTTGTAACATGGTGTAATGGGGCTTCCTATGGGCTGCATTTGAGTGCTCACCTGCTTTTTTTATGTTTTGTTCATTTGGAAGGAATTTCAACAATATTTTTTTATACATGGCACTAAGGAAACTCGAAAATTTCCTCATTAGATGGCATCACATTAAAAAGCTTCTGCACTGCAAAGGAAACAGTTAAGAGTGTAAAGAGACGGCCTACAGAATGGGAGAAAAACATTTGCCAGCTACTCTTCCCATTGAGGATTAACATCCAGAATATATAAACAACTCAATAGGCTTACCATCAAAACAACAGATAGCCAAATCAATAAATGGGCAAATGAATTAAATGAATGGAGACACTTCTCAAAAGAAGAAACACAAATAGGAAATAAATACATGAAGGAATGTTCAACCAGGGAAATGTAAATTGAAACTACACTGAGATCTCATCTCTCTCTAGTTAGAATGGCAATCATCAAGAATACAAACAATAATAAATGCTGGTGAGGATGTGGTGAAACAGGAACACTCGCATGCTGTTGATGGGGTTGTAAATTAGTTACACCATTAGATCAGTATAGAGGTTGCTCAAAAGTCTCAAAAGACTTGTAATATGAGACTACTATAAGATCCAGCTATATCAATCCTTGGTATTTATCCAAAAGAATTAAAGTCACTGTACTATAGCAATATGTGCATACCCATGTTTATAGCAGCTCAATCTGCAATAGCCAAATTTTGGAACCAGTCTGGATGTCTGTCAATAGAAAAATGAGTAAAGAAAATGTGGTGTATACATACAATGGAGTGTAAAACAGAATTATGTCATGCAGTGTAGAACAAAATTATGTCATTTGCAGGAAAATGGATGGAACTGGAGAATATCATGGTAAGTGAGATCATTTAGATTTTAAAAATCAAGGGTGGCATTTTTTTCCTCATATGTAGAAGCTAGAGAGAAAATAGGAAAGAAAAGAGACATCTTGAAAAAAGTGAGACGAATATAACAATGGAAAGGAATTAGGGGAGGGAGGAAAAGAGAGAAGGGGAAGGCTTGGGGAAGAAAATGGACCAAATAACATTATATGCATATATGAATGTATCATTATGCATCTCAGTATCATGTACAATTATAATGCACCAATAAAATGTGTAAAGTGATAAAGAATTAATAACTTCATTAAAAGGTGTAAATGTTTAAAGTACCAAATTTAAAAAAAGAAAATTCTACCTTTAAATGTTTATTTTCATGAATTCTCTTGTATTACTTGTAGCCCGAGTTTACCAAGCAAAGAGTCTTTTGAACAATTATAAAATCTTTTAAAATTATGTTTATTGAACTTTTCAAGACATATTTTCTGAGGATTCATATTTTGAAAGTTGTTTGTGCCAGTTAATTTTTGGAGGTGGTCATGGTTAAGAACTGAATATATACCCTGTATCTCAGTTCAGTCATTCTGCATCACTTGTCACCATGATTTCTCTCTCTTTTCATTATCTTTGACCTGTGCTAAGCATCCAACCCAACTCCATAGAATTAAGTTTCAAGCTCTAATAATTCACATTTATTCAGTGGACATCCTGAATATGTCCATAGCAAATCTTCCTGAGGGTTTTTCCCCCCACTGTTTATGATCTGGGGAAGGTACTCTACAAATAGCACATAAGTCATGTCAGGAAAGGACCCTGACTGCCACCTTAAACTACAGAGAACACCATGATTTTTGGCCAAGATTTTTAAAAACCTTCTTCTCTTTCTTATTTGCCCAGGAGATGACATTGACATTTGGAAAATGTTGCAGAAGGTCTTATATGTGGCAGATTGTGACATCTTTTATTACATGACTTGTAGCATAATCTATTTATTTGGGGGTGGGGAAAAGCCTGACAATGTCGTATATGTGTGAGTGAGAGTCAAGTCATTGTGGTATCTTCAGGGCAGCCACAGCCAGAACTCAGCCACACAGCCTGAGGGTGTGCGCGGGCACACAGAGAGCAGAAGGGGTTGCAACATTCTGCTGTGGTTGACAGTTTATTCACCCACCTCTTTAAGTATAGGACAAATGCTGGAGAAATAAATGAGTCCCAGATTATGGCATGATACCCTCTGTGTTGTATTTTTCAGCTTTCCGCTATTTAAACTAATTTTCAGTCAATTATACTGATGTCTGGGTACATCAGTAGTTTTGTTTCAGGAAAAAAAAAATGCCATCCTGATCATTTCCTTTGATCAATAGTTTACTTATTCTAAGTTTTAATTGTGGTAGAAATCAGTAATGATTTATTTATGAAAAGGGACAGTTTCTGAAACTTCGTCCCTCTACATTCACTCTCCCCATTTAAAGTGTGCATTCCCTCTCCCTGTTTAAAGAATGCAAGGACATAATGACTCATTTAGGAAGCAGATGTGCTCTTTCTGAGATACTTGAATAAACTATTTATTTCAGTGTGTGTGTGTGTGTGTGTGTGTGTGTGTGTGTGTAGACTTCTGAAGCACACTGGAGCCCTTCCCTCCCAACACCAGGTTTTCTGAATATCGAAACTACTTTTATGATAGCAGGAAGTGTCCCATTGCAGGGAGAAAATGGTGGTCATCATCAGCCATCTTCTCTCTCTTTTTTTTTTTTTTTTTTTGTGGTGCTGGGGATTGAACTCAGAGGCATTCTACCTCCGAGCTATACCCCAAGCCCTATTTTTTATTCTTTTATTTTTGAAACAGGGTCTCACTAAGTTGCGGAGGGCCTCACTAAGCACCTGAGGCTGGCCCCGAACCCGGATCCTCCAGTCTCAGCCTACTGAATGCTGGAATTACAAGCGTGCGCCACCTCGCCCGGCTTCATCTTTTTTTTTTTTTTTTTTGAAAATAAAAATGCTTCCAGTGTGATAACAGTTGCCACAGATTAGGTGGCTTTGTTCTGACCCTCTAGTTTGCTGGAAATCAGAGGTAGAAAATGAAGGATAAACACTATTTTCATTTTCCGAATTGTAACTCAAGTTTATATCCCTAATCTGAAGTTAAAATAAATGCTGGGTAATTCCTTTGTAAAGGTATGGACATACTTAAGATATGTGGCTAGTTAGAGCCTAGTTTCTTGACTCTGGTTAAAGGGTATGCTATATTCATTTTCTGCTTCTCCCTTGCAAATCCCTGTACCCCTCATTTCCTTTTGGGATGTTTTTTGGAGCCCCTAAACTCAGATGTTTTCTTAGTTAGATATTTTTATGCTTATAGTTGTTAAAGAGTTTCTGAGCTGGTCATGCATGGTGGTGTATGCCTGTAATACTAGTACTGGGGAGGCTGAGATAGAAGGATCTTAGGTTCAAGAACAGCCTCAGCAATGAAGTGAGATGTTCAGCAAACTAGTGAAATCCTGTTTCAAAACTGATAATGGATAATGATAATAATAATAATAATATAATAATAATAATAATAATAATAATAATAATAATAAAGAGCTGGGGGTGTATCTCAGAGGTAGAGTGCCTCTGGGTTCAATCCCCAGTAAACACACACACACACACACACACACACACACACACGAGTTTCTAAGATTTTAGATATTTAATTTAAGGTTCAATAGACAGCTTTTGGCTAGAGACACACACTGTTAATTGTTCTACAATGATACTTCTGTCATGCTCAAGAATGGCACAGGAAGCCGGGCGTGGTGGCGCATGCTTGTAATCCCAGCATTTGGGAGGCTGAGACCAGAGGATCCAGGTTCACGGCCAGCCTCAGCTACCTAGTGAGGCACTCCGCAACTTAGGGAGACTCTGTTTCAAAATAAAGAATAAAAAATAGGGCTGCAGGTATAGCTCGGTGGTAGAATGCCCTTGGGTTCAATCCCCAGTACCGCAAAAAAAAAAAAAAGAATGGCACAGGAAAGGCCTGTTGTGTTTACTTACTATGAAAAGGAGACAAGTGTCCAGGTTTGCAGCTTCTCGGTAGAAACTGTTAGAATTTTAAAGCAACAAATAAAAGACATAATTTGATGGCTCTGACTAGAGGAGACTGATAAATTTAGACAGATCTGAATCAAAGATACCATATGGATGTTTAGATATTGAAGGAGCCGTGGTGTTGCAGATGATAGGTGACTAACACTTCTTGTTGATTCATCTGTGACAATAGTCCAAGTAAAAACCAATTTCTTCAATGTTATTATGATGTGGATAGGGAAACTTATCTTTTCATGTATTCCTTAAATTAATTTACTCCAAAATAAGCAGGGAACAGGGGCAATTGAGTCTGTGCTGGGCCAAACAGATATTCCTCCATTCCAAAGGGTAACAAATACAGAGAAATTCATTAGTATCTGATGAACACTGCTATTCATTAAATTAAATTAAGCTTGCTTAAATTAGATTTTTAAAATTCCAAATATATTATCACTCCTTTCCCTTTTAAACTAGTTTCCATTTTGTATCAAATCTTTCTTATTATGATATCATTCGCCCCACCACCTCTGAGTTTCTAGTTTTCCACTAAAACCAAAATATTCCTGTATCTCTTATTTACTGAAAATCAGAAATGCATATTTTTCCTTTTAAATTATATCACTTATGGAGTCACAGAAAAATTGAAAAGTAAATTCTTTTGCCTCTTTACTTTGTCAGTAACTCTTATTTTCATCTCTCATATGTGGTACTCTTTTGCCTTCAACTAAAATCTGTGCTGGGAAAAGAATCTTGGGTTGAATCTGTCCAAGTTTTCTGCAGTAGACATCTGCTGTTTTTGCTTGACCTGCACCTCTTCCTCTGTCCTTTAATACACATCAGCCCTCCTTTGGGAAATTATTTCCCCCCCACCTAGAAGGGCTGCAAATCGCATGCCTTGCCTCTGTCATTACAGAGGTGGGCCCTGTAATGCTGTGCCATGTAGTCTGGCCAATAGATGTTGAGCATTCCCTGGCCACATTGGTGAGCCCACTGGTGAACCAAGTAGTGGGCAAGCAATGCAAACAGAACAGCAGAATTGTTTTTTTTTTTTTCCTTGAGACAATCTTGTTATGTTGCCCATCTGACCTCAAACTCTCAAACCTCCATCCTCCTGCCTCAGCCTCCCAAGTAGCTGGGAAATTGGGATTATAGGCATTTACTACAGCACCTGGCTTGAGAATTAGCTTTTTTTTTTTTTTTTTTTGGTATTGGGAATGGAACCCAGGGGCATTCTACCTCCGAGCTATACCCTTAGCACTATTTTTTACTCTTTATTTTGAAAAAGGGTCTCACTAAGGTGTAGAGGGCCTCACTAAGTAGCTGAGACTAGCTTTGAACCTGTCATCCTCCTGTCTCAGCCTCCTAAGCACTGGGATTACAAGTGTGCACCACCACACCCAGCTGAGAATTGGCTTTTTTGAGGTCTGATCTTAATGCTGGGTTTTACCTCTGTGATTATAGACACAGGATTTTGTGAACATGTAGTTACCACCGAGGATCATCTTTGCTGGCATATGGAGATTAAGAATGTAACCAAGAAGAAAAGGGGAGGGAGGGATGGAAAGAGGGAGAGAGAGTTAGTTTAGAGAATTTTAGAGTTCTAGAGAGTTTTAGAAAGAGAAATTGTGCCTTCTGCCTATAGAAATTTCTGGTACTGTGAATAGTTGCTGGAATTGTTTAGAGGACTTTGAAGTCTTCTCCATGGTCTTGATATACTATATTGGTAACAAATCATATTACAGTTTGCAAGGGCTCAGGGACTAAATTTCTTTAACTATATTAAAGAAGATTTCTGGAAACCTTAATTAAGTCAGTATATTATTTGAGAGAACAACTTCTCTTTCTACCTAAATAGAATACTCATAAAGTCACAATTTTAATTCACAGATTGCCATTTTCTTCTAATTCTTTAGCATTGCACTGAAGAATGGTACCTTAACCAAGATAAACACATGGCCATTGTGCCAACATTTTGTTAGGAGCACATCTATGCTCTTAATTAATCTTACTCTGGTTATCATAAAACTGAATAAGAACACAATGTGGAATTTTAGACAATTTTATCCTTCAGAAAGCCAAATTTAGCTAAGTGGGGTGGTACACACCTGTAATCCCAGGAGGATTGCAAGTTTGAAGTCAGCCTGGGAAACTTAGTGAGACCCTGTTTCAAAATTAAAAGTAAAAAGGGCTGGAAGTGTAGCTAAGTGGTAAAGCACAGAATACACAAGGCTCTGAGTTCATTTTCTAGTACCACAAGGAGAAAAAAAAAAAAAAAGGAAGAAAGCTAAACTATACTTGAGAAGACTGGATTAAATTCACATGGCATTTGATTCAGCAAGCCCATTAATTTAATTCACTCATGAACATTAGGTTCTTATGGATGTATCTTTAACCGTTTAAACATGATGTCATTTATTCTACCTTCATGGATTTCCCTTTATGCCAATAATTCTGGCTGAATGGGTTGTTTTCTGTGGCGTTATTTTCTAATCAAATGGAAATTACTCATTCTCCACTCCTTTATTTTTTCAATAAAATAACATGACTAAAATAGGTCAGCAACAGGAGTATTGATTTTATTTTGTGTGGATTTGATAGATATATATTTCAAGGGGGCCGATTTTAATTTGCTGTCAGTTAAGTTTTATAACATTAAGTTCTGACCTATTTCATCAATTCACCACAGGATTCAGGTGGTCACTTCTGTTGTTTGGATGAATGTGAATATCCCCCAAAGTTTCATATGTGAGGACTTGGTCTCCAGGGTGGTGGTATTAGTAGGTGCTATGGATCTTTAAGAGGTGGGGCCTAGTGGGAGGTCCTTAGGTCATTGGGGAAGTGACCTGAAGGGGTTTGTGGGACTCCAGTCCTGTTCTTTCTATTTTCTGGCTCAAGATGTGAGCACTCACTTTCACATCACTCTTGCCATTGTCATCCAGTATCTTCACCAGAGGCCCAGAGCAATGGGGCCACCAGTCTTGAACCTCCAAAACTATGAGCTAAGTAAATCTTTTTAAAATAAGTTGCCTGTCTCAGATATTTTGTGGTAGTAACTGATATAGTGAACATTCCTATCAGTAGATGACCCATGCTAAGGATGTTATAGCAAGGATTTATGCATTAGTGTGAGTTTTGGAAAAAATCATATTTTAAAGCTATTATATCTCCGAACTAGACTATATACTACTAGTGGTTATACTAATGGTATTAATACTTCTGCATTTTATTATTAATAGTGATAATAACTATTTGGTAATAATCTATTATATGCTATATATAATGTTAGACATTTTACATATATATATATATATATATATATATATATATATATATATATATCTCCAGTTAAGTCTACCTAAATCTTTGTAGATATTAACCTCCCATGTGGATTAGAAACCTAACTGCTATTCTGTATTCTTTTAATCAGTGTTTTGTCAACCCTTTTGGTAGATTGCAAATTTATTCTTAATACAGAAGGCAGTATGGATACTTTGAATTATTCCTTACAGGGATGCAGATATAGAAGGTTGGAATAGATTCAGCTCAGAAGTTGTCTGTGCAGCCTAATATATATGTCATGCTGACAACTTTTTCAGGAGAGTCCTGGAACTATGTTCCTTGAGTTGAATTCTCCACATGGTATATACATTGTAGTAGCTATTGTACAACTATGAAACTCTTGTGACTGAACTGCTTTACAGGAGAGAGAGAAAAACAGGTAGAAGCTGAGAATAAAAGGGACAACGTTCCTTTTAATCATGCCTTTTTTCCGACCCAGACAATAAGAACTACCATGCCTTCTCAAACACTCTTTTTTATTTATTTATTTATTTATTTATTTATTTATTTATTTATTTATTTATTGCGGTACTGGGGATTGAACTCAGGGGCATTCTACCTCCAAGCTATAACCCCAGCCCTATTTTTTATTCTTTATTTTGAAACGGGGTCTCACTAAGTTGCGGAGTGCCTCACTAGGTAGGTAGGTTGGCCGCGAACCCGGATCCTCCAGTCTCAGCCTCCCAAATGCTGGGATTACAAGTGTGTGCCACCATGCCCGGCTTTTCAAACACTCTTCATTTCAGTATTTTGGTGGAGGAGCAGGGCAATTTAACTATGCTTGTGTTATAACAAGTCACTTCCTTAAAATTGTTGTTTTAACTCACTTTAGTCGATTACTCATCTTATTTTGCTATCTGTAGGGTCTCTCTGTTAATATCAATACAATAATTCCAGCATCAAGATAGTTTATTCATGGGGATGTGATACGGTATTTATGGCTTGATATACTGAAAATAATATTTGTTTTATAAATGCCATGCATAAGTACTTTTTTGTTATTGTTATTCATAGCCATGGGAAAAGGATAGCATGTTGGAACTCTTAAGTGTCACATGGTCTACATCAGAAGCATTTACGATT
Source organism: Graphiurus murinus (assembly GCA_004027655.1). Taxonomy (NCBI): domain Eukaryota; kingdom Metazoa; phylum Chordata; class Mammalia; order Rodentia; family Gliridae; genus Graphiurus; species Graphiurus murinus. The sequence continues at coordinate 78,468 of PVLC010002285.1, read as the reverse complement.
GCCTACACATTACCATCAGCTGGTGTTTTGCCAGTAGCTTTCTACAGAATCATATCTTTTTATTATAGCAGTTTACAAGCAGTCACTGGTGCATTTATCATTTCTGGGTTTTAATACAATGGCAAGTTGGAGAATCTGAAATCAGTAAAATTTTAGATGAGATGTGCCAATTGGATAATGAAAGTGATTTGGAAGCATAGACATTCATAACATTTGGTGAAATCATTCTCCTTGAATAATATGGAGACTCAGAACTCTGCTTCTGGCAGAGGTAAATAAGGCTTTGAGCCCTAAGGAGGCAAGAGGCTTACAGGGAATATCCGCAGGGAGGCTCCTATTTAAATCTGTAGATTAACATGGACAGATTCTATTTGAGAATCAGACCTGTGCTCTGAAGTTTGTAGAATGGTATTTATTCTTTTTTTTTTTTCATACTCCTAGCATGGAATATTAGTGGTTAAGGGGCCTGAGGGGCCAACTGGTCTCCCTGCCTACCTTTATAGTCAAAGAAGTTAGGCAAATGAGAAACTTAGTCATCTGGTCACCATATCTTGAACAAAGTCTTCCAGTTCCATGCTCTTTCTTCTTCATTCCTACAACCATTCCAAATCTCAGAATTCCTCATTGTAATCTGATACCCCAAAGCCATGGAAATGGCTACCATCATGGGAAAGATATGTCATGGGTCTCATTCCAGCTCTTGATATCTCTGTCACTGTGGGGAAGTGATTTAATATTTCTGAGTTTCAACATTTTCATTTGTAGAATGAGGTAATAATAATGCTCCCTCTAATAGAGTTGTTATAAAGCTTCAGTTAGTTAACATATGCAAAGCATTTAAAACATTATTATTAGCCCCAGGTCTTTCTTCCTTAATAATGAGCATTTAGTTGTGTATACACCCAAATTACTAAAGGGGCTATTGCTGTATTGGGATTCATGTCTTTTTGGTGTCATTATTTTGAGATTTCAACATTTTTATCTAAAATATGTTAGAAATTTGAAATAAAAATCCAGAGGAAAAAATTTTAAAAATCCATATCTAGTAATCCACTCTCATATGTTTTACTCTTGGATCACTTGAATGGAAACCCAAGGAACATTAAAGATTATAAATTTTCAGCCTCATTGTCCAAAAGCTTTCTCTACTGTCTTTACAATTAAGATTTTAAGGTAGAGTAGGAATGAGGAGTTTTTCAAATGCTTACAGTATTGTGTGTATGTGTTTGAGTGTTAAAAAAAAGGAATTTTCTTTATAATCTCTTAACATATGTTTAAAGATAGTGAATTTCAAGTTTTTGGATGACCATGGGTTGGCTGGTTCAGAATGCAAGAAGTATTCAAATCTTGTGACTTAATGAATTTTAAAAAATTCTAATTACACAGGTGAAGTGCTGATTACACCCTAGGATTTATTTGCTTATGAAAAGTCAAACTATGAATTACAATATTGCAGAATAATTTTCATTTCATCATATTAGTTTTACCATTCATTCCACAAGTGATTTGTAAAATTTTGCAATACCTAAAAAATTTTGATACTACATTACAAAAGGTAATTGAATATAGATGAGAAAGATAGATGTTTGTTTTCTCTTTTTAATAGTGACATTAAATAAAAGATGGAATGTTTTTATTTAAAACCAATCCCTCATTCCCCCCAATACAGTAAGTAAATAGCAATGTGAAGAAAGGCTTCCTTTAAATCTGTTATTCAGTTCAAATGTATGTTAAGAAAAAGGTCTATTTGGTGTATAAAATATAGCAACAAAAAAGGGAATTGTAAATACAAAAATAAAACATGTAGAGGAGACATATTCTGCATACATAGCTCTAAAATCTCATCAGGGAACACTTGTTAGAGGACAGACCACACATTCCTTAGCTTAATAAAAAATCTCCAAAGAGCAATATTACAACATGTTAATTTACCACAATAAATTTACCCACTGAAATCAGTTCATCAGTCTTTATCAGCAAGCATCATCTTAATTTTTACCATCTAACAATTCAGTTGAAGTTGAGTAAAAATTTTCACGCAAATATTTAGTTATATAGACTTTTTTGAATTGTAGTGGAGCACCTACCAACATTCAGTCAGTTCACAGGTAACAAGACTGTCAATATTTCTTCACACAGTAGCAGGGTCTTAAATGGAAAAGAGCTCTGTTAATTTTCTATTTAAATAATAAGAAGATACTATAGAATTGGCCAACGAAACAGCTTATTTTGGAAAGTAGTTAAAAATTTACAGTTGTGAATAAAAAGTAATGAAAGAAAGTAGCTGGCTTGTTTCCCCTTTTATCCATATGGTAAAAATACAAGAAAAATGCTTAACAATGTTTTAACTAGGAAATCCAGTCTCTTCACTTGCTACAGGGCTCAATTTAGAATAAGAAAAGAAAAAATATTTTTGGCTTTAGCTTTAGTAAACAATAAATGATGAAAAATCTTGTCTTCAAGAGATCTGATAGTTCAGAACACAGACTTTCTCACATGGATATTGTCTACACTCTTCGGATAGCTTGGCAAATGAATAGCTGAGCCCTGTTTGGTGAAAGGAGAGAAGGACATACTAGTTCCAGCATCAAAACAAGATTATAAAAACAACCAACCAACCAACCAACACAAAACAGTATATCTTCTCCTGAATAATAAAGACATCATGTTTGCATATACAACAGCTTCTGCATTATTGCTCTACATATAATAATAAGGAACTCATAACATACTGCACATTACAAACTTAAGGTTCTTTGGTGAAGAATGAAATAAAACAGTATTTGAGCTTTAAAGAAAACTATTTCATTCCTTTTTGCCTTTATCTATTGATCCTCTGGATCCTCTCACAAAGCAGGGAGAGGTACTGTGTGAGTTTCACCATGGCGACGATCGCCACGCCCCCAGCCATCATACATGTTGGCCAGAAGAGTGAATGGAACAGCACGTTGGAACTGTAGAGTTTGGTGAGAATGACGCTCTTCTGGTTTCCCTCTGGGTCAAAGTAACAGGAGAAATGTTGGTACTTCCTGAAGTTTTCCATGACGACATTCACCAGGGACATGGATTCTTCAAAGCTTTTTTCACACTTAGGTATATAGGAGCACTGTGGAGAATGAGATAAATCGTCACCAAAAGATGCTCTGTGTGTGTGTGTGTGTGTGTGTGTGTGTGAGAGAGAGAGAGAGAGAGAGAGAGAGAGAGAGAGAGAGAGAGAGAGAGAGAGAGAAAGGGAGAGAGAGAGAGAAGGAGGGAGTAGAGAATAGTGGCCAACTTAACCATATCTGTGAAACAACTATTGTGGTTATTTTTTTAAATTCAAATCAGTACCTCTAGAAATCCTACAAAATGGCACATTGCTTAATACAATATTTTAGGGTATCTGACCAAGATATTCCTTAATAACTTATCTATATATTATTTAATTTTGGGGGGAGAGTACTGAAGATTTAACTCTGGGGCATTCTACCTCCGAGCTACACCCCCAGCCCTATTTTTAATTCTTTATTTTGAAACAGGTTCTCACTAAGTTGGGGAGGGCCTCACTAAGTAGCTGAAACTGGTCGTGAACCCAGATCCTCCTGTCTCAGCCTCCCAAGTACTGGGATTACAAACGTGTGCCACCATGCCCAGCTTTAATTATTAAGTCAAATTAGGGTATGAAAATTAGCTTGATTTAATTACTCCACATTGCATACATTTTAAAAAAGTAAATTGATGCCAATGGATTTTTTTTTTTACCATAACTAAGTGTGCTGGGCTTTATTTCTTATTGAACTACTTCTGTATGGAGTTAGGTTGTAAACTTTTCTGTTTTTTTTTTTTTTCTGTCCACATCTGTTCATATAATATCTAAAGTTTGATATCATACCAATACCAAAAGTAGTTTACTTGGGCTGGGAGTGTAGTTCAGTGGTGGAGCACTGGCCTCACAGGTGCAAGTTTCCAACCCCAGGACCTATAAATTAATAAATAAAAGCAGTTTGCTCTTTATTTTTAGCTTGGATTAATTTTATTCAGCTAAGTCACTTTGATCACCTTGTTACTGTCATCAAGTAAACAGCTACACTTCTGGTGAACTGTTAGAAAAAGATTCTTGGAAAGTGCAAAGATAATGAAAAAAGATCTGTGAAGAATGACAAATTAAAAAAATGTAACATAATTCCCTGCATCTTTTCAGACCACAATGGAATGAAATTAGAAATCAACTCTAAGAAGACCCAGAATAACCATGTAAAAACATGGAGACTGAACACCATACTGCTGAACTAGGAATGGGTCATAGAAGAAGTAAGAGGATAAATTAGAAAATTCCTAGGAATCAACAAAAACAGAAACACAAAATATCAAAACCTTTGGGACTCCTTGAAGGCAGTACTAAAAGGAAGATTTATTGCACTGAGTGCCCACATAAGAAGAACAGAAAAATCATCAAATAAATAACCTAATGATACAGATCAAAGCACTCAAAAAACAAGAACAATCTAACCCCAAAGCCAGCAGAAGACAGGAAGTTATGAGAATCAGAGCAGAAATTAATGAAGTAGAGAATAAAAAAAAAAATACAGAAAATCAACAAAACCAAAAGCTGGTTTCTTGAAAAAATAAATAAGATAGATAAACCATTAGCCAACCTAACCAAAAGAAAGAGAGTCAACCCAAATTAGAGATGAAAAAGGTGATAATACCACTGACAGTGTAGAAATCAGGAGGATCTCAGAAACTACTTTGAAAAACTATACTCCAAGTGTGGTGGCATATGCTTGTAATCCCAGCATTTGTGAGGCTGAGACCAGAATATCTGGGTTTGCGGCCAGCCTCAGCTACCTAGTGAGGCCCTCCGCAACTTAGTGAGAGCCTATTTCAAAATAAAGAATAAAAAATAGGGCTTGGGGTGTAGCTTGGAGGCAGAATGCCCCTGAGTTCAACCCCCAGTACAGCAAAAAACCCAAAAAAACAAAAAACAAAAAACTATACTCCAACAAAATGAAAAATCTAGCAGAAATTGACAAATTTCTAGACATATATAGCCTTCCTAAATTGAGAGAAAAAGATATAGAAAACTTAAACTGACCAATAGCAATCAAAGAGATAGAAACAGCAATAAAGACAAAAAACAAAAGCCCAGGGCCAGATGGTTTTCCAAGTGAATTTTATAAAACCTTTATAGAAGAGCTAATCCCAATACTCCTCAAACTATTCCATGAAGTAGAAAGAAACGGGACTCTCCCAAACACATTTTATGAACATCATACTAATACCAAAGCCAAATAAAGACCGCTCAAGAAAGGAAAACTATAGGCCAATATCGCTGATGAACTTACACGCAAAACTGCTAAACAAAATACTAGCAATGCGTATTCAAAACAACATCAAGAAAATTATACACCATGAACAAGTAGGGTTTATCCCAGGGATGCAAGGCTGGTTCAACATACAGAAAACAATACATGTAATTCACCACATAAACAGAATCAAAGACAAAAATAACATGATCATTTCAATAGATGCTGGAAAAGCATTTGAAAAAATCCAACACCCATTATACTAAAAGCACTGCAGAGAATCAGAATAGAAGGAACATACCTCAACATCATAAAAGCAAAATACAATAGGCCCACAGCCAACATCATATTAAATGGGCAGAAATTGCAAGAGTTCCCACTAAAAACAAGAACAAGACAAGGATGTCCATTATCACCACTTTTGTTCAATATAGTACTTGAGACTCTAGTCAGAGCAATAAGGCAAGAGAAGGAAAGAAAATGTGTAAAAATAGGAAAAGAGGAACTAAAATTATCCCTTTTTGCAGATGACATGATACTATACTTAGAAGACCCAACAAAGTCAACTCAACAACTTACAGAACTGATCGACGAATTCAGCAAAGTGTCTGGATACAAAATCAATCTTAAAAAATCAGACTTTCCTGTATGCCAACCATAAGTATGCTGAAAAAGAAATACAGAAAACAATTCCACTCACAATAGCACTCCAAAAAATAAAATACTTAAGGATAAACCTAACCAAGGAGGTAAAAGACCTCTATAAGGAAAACCATAAAAAGTTGAAAAAAGAAATTGATGAAGACCTTAGAAGATGGAAAAATCTTCCATGCTCTTGGATATGCAGAATAAATATCTTCAAAATGGCCATTCTTCCAAAAATGATCTATAGATTCAATGCGATACCCATGAAATCACCAAGGTCACTCCTCACAGACATAGAAAAATCAGTCCTTAAATTCATTTGGAACAAAAAAAAGCCCAGAATAGCCTAAGTAGTTCTTAGCAACAAGAACCATGCAGGAGGCATCACAATACCTGACTTCAAACTCTACTACAAAGCCACAGTAATAAAAACAGCATAGTATTGGCACAAAGAGAGACACATAGACCAATGGAGCAGAATAGTAGATTCAGAAACAGACCCACACATTTACAGTCAATTGATTTTTGACAAAGGAGCCAAAACATACACTGGAAAAAAGATAGCCTCTTTAACAAATGGTGTTGGCAAAACTGGTTAACCACATTCAGGAAAATGGAAATAAACCTCACTTTCTCACCCTGCACAAGAGTCAATTCAAGATGGATCAAAGACCTGGAAGTCAGGCCAGAGACCTTGCAGCTACTTGAAGAGGGCATAGGGCCAACACTTCAACACATAGGTACACGTAAAACCTTTCTCAACAAGATCCCCAAAGCACAAGCAACTCAAAGGAAGATAAATATGTGGGATGGCATTAAATTGAAGAGCTTCTGTGCAGCAAAGGAAACTATCAAGAACCTCAACAGAGAGCCCACAGAGTGGGAGAAAATTTTTGCCAGCTACTCCTCTGATAGAGGACTAATATCTAGGATATACAGAGAACTCAAGAAACTCACAGCTAAGAAAACAAATAACCCAATAAAAAAAATGGGCAAAGAATCTAAATACGCACTTCACAAAAGAAGACATACAAATGGCCAATAAATGTATGAGGAAATGTTCAACATCATTAGCAATCAGAGAAATGCAAATCAAGACTACCTTGAGATTTCACCTAACCCCAATTAGAATGGCAAACATCAAAAACACAAACAACAACAAATGCTGGCGAGAGTTTGGAGAAATAGGAACCCTAATACATTGTTGGTGGGATTGCAAATTAGTGCAACCATTTTGGAAAACAATATGGAGTATCCTCAGACGAATGGGAATGAACCTACCATATAATCCAGCATTCTTTTGGTATCTACCCAAAAGAATATAAACCAAACTTTCAGACCTATGCATGTGTATCTATGTTTATAGCTGCACAATTCACAATTGCCAAACTATGGAACCAGCCAAGATGTCCATCAACAGATGAATGGATTACAAAACTATGGGATATGTACACAATAGAATTTTACTCAGCCATAAAGAAGAACAAAATCATGTTATTTGCATGGAGGTGGATGGAACTGGAAAACATTGTGTTAAGTGAGATTAGTCAGTCACAAAAAGTAAAAAATCGTATGCTCTCCCTAATATCGGAAGCTAGGTAGAAAGTGGGACACAAGAGGGACTCTAGATAAAGAAGGAGAAACCTTAGATGAGCAAAGAAGGTGACTTAACTGATGGCGATGGGGTGAGGGGAGGGAAACACCCTATTGCACATGATGTACTTTCACAAACATAACAAAATCAATCACTAAACTGAATTTGAGAAGGAAGGAGGGTAGGTAGTGGGGCTGGAATTGGGGAAATGTTAAATGAGAAATGTGTGCATGTATGCCTTTACCAGCTTGTACCTAACAAAGATGTATGATTAAAATGCACCAATAAAAACAAGTAAAAAATAAAATAAACAGAACAAATATAGGTAAGCTATTTATGGCTGAATTCAAACAGAGTCAATTTAGATTATAATTATATCAAGTCTCGGTATGTTTTTTATCATGTCAAGATAGTTTATTGTAGTAGTTTCAGTGGCTAACAGTGCTATATTAATGATCGCAATAAAAATGGCATTCTATTAAAAATAGTCTTTCCCCCCTTTTTATGGTCTTGTGAATTGATTTGGCTGGAGAAAAAAAATTAAGAAACATTTGTCAGCCAAGTGGCAATAATTCTGTCACCAGGTAAGATTCCTCCAAATAGAATAAAATATAAACTACCTTTGAGACCATTTAGCCATCTGCAATACAGGAGCTGCTTATTGGAATTTAAAGCTGATAGGGTCTGGTGTGTACTTTTGGGCTGGCTGGCTGAGGCGAGTTCCATACAACATTGAAGTTGACTTGGGTCCCTAGGGCTAGTGTCACATGCAGGTGCAACCACAAGATGCTAGTGGAGAAAAGATCCTCTGCCCTGATGTTTTTAGCTCTTCCTCACCTTGTCACCTGTCATTTTTTAACAACTAGTTTCCACTAGTCTGTTACCACTCCTGAAAATTCCACCATGTGTCAGTCATCTGTTTCCCTGTATTATTGATGGGTCCTTTTGTGATAATGAATGTACAAGGTAGTATAACAAGCTCTTGACTTGTCAGGAGATCTGGTGACTGTATTACTGCAGGCAAGTTGTGCGGCTCCTCAGAATCAATTTCATCTATGTAATGGAGTTAACAGAGATTTCTTGGTAGGGTTTCTATGAGGATTAAATGTGGATAGGCACCAAGTCTCAGCAAATTTTTATTAACACATTTTCCTATTGGAATATTACATTTGTCCACAAGATCTTCTGAAGTCTTTAATCAAGTGCCACATACTAAATTGTGAAACCTCTAAGGAGATCAAAATTACCAGCTCTGGGGCTTTCGCAGAGGCAGTTCTGTGCAGAGCCCTCCTCTCATACTCCTCATCTTTTTCCCTAGGAGATTCGAATTATGCAGAATTACACATTAGGATTCCAGGTTTCTGTTTCTTTGGCTCAAACTATAGCCATGTGTATTTTCCTGAGGCTGGTAGGAATTTGGAGTGAAGGTTTAGTCGTCAGGATTTTATCATATGGCAGGAAGACTAGTATGTGACTGGTCTAAAATATATGGAATGTATTTCTACAAATGAAACTGAGCTGCATTTTGTTGGAAAGTGTAATGTAGATTAAAAAGACAAATGTCTTAACATTTTTAGACATTTTGTCATGGGGGGTATGGGATTAGAAAGATTTAAATTTTAGACTGCTCATATTAAATAATGGAAAGGGACATAATGATTATTTTATACACACAATACACTTAAATACTATTTATTTTACTAAATACCAATGCCATTTTTTTTTTTTACTATGGCCTTATGTCATTATACAAGTCTCTGAAGTAGACATTCAGAAGAAGATTTAAACTCACATCTCTCTTGTTAGTCTTCAGTTTTGTTAGTAAACCTTATTTCTTTTCCCCCAATCCTTCGATACTTGAAGGATAGAAACTATTTTTTTTTGTATTGAAAACCACAAGTTGTTCCCATGGGCACTCTCCTCTCCCAGCTACAGAAACCTGGGTCCTTAAATATACCTTGCATTGTCAATGAAGATCTAGCTATTGCAATTTCTCTCCAATTCTTTGGACTGTAACTGAAGATTTCATTTTCTTAGCCCCACTTCCAAGATCTTTTACATCTGTAGAACTATTTTTATTCTCACAATGGGCAGAAATTTTGAGAAACTACCTGTTGGGGTTTCTTAGACATGCTTCACTAGGCATGTGAGAAGCAGAGTGACATGTCTTCATCCTACAGATAAAAGATGCGAGGAGGGGCAGTGGGAGCAGGATTTGGCTGAGTGACCTCACTGTCAGCTTCCTCTTCCCTGTGATGGTAGGGAGATAATTTGATCTCTCCAGGGAGGGGTGTTTTCTTCATTTGAATTGTTTTATAAAGAAGGAAATATCTTATTTCATAAAGGGGTCAGAAATTTAATGAAACATAATCAATATTTATTGAGTGGCAGTAAATGTTGTGCTAATGTGTATGGTGGCATGCTATATACAGGTGTCAAAAACATACACAATCCAAGTTAATTAATGAGAAACAGAAAGAACAAAGCAAGGGTGGAGTGATGAGATGGGACAGGAATATGTCTAAGAAGGCTTTCAGTAAAGCCTTTACCATCACAGGGATGGATTACAAATTTGTTCTAAAGACCCATCAGTAGCCAAGGCATTCTAGTTTCATGAATTGAACAATCAAACTAATAAGCAAAATTGCTCATGTGAAGCACATATATTTTGGTTCCAAAGTCAGTTAGAACTTTTTCTAGTGTACTCAAACAATGATGGTTGGGCACAAATTTATTAAGCATATAAAATTTATCAGATTTTGTGGTCTGTGTTACAGAATAAGACATAAGCCCTATATTCAAAGAATATAGAGATCACTAGCTGGCAGTCTTGGGTTACTTTGTTCCACAAGTATATTTTGAACTTTTGAGTTTTTTTGAATATTAGTGATGGACAGAGGAGTTGAAAGTAAAATGGGATTTCATTTTCTTTCCCCCTTTAAGACTTTCTGCTTTTTATCATCACTTTAAAAAGAGAGTATCCCCCCAAATTTAGTTAGACCTGTTTAGTTTACATTTCTAGTGTCTGCTTGATTTTGGCAAATGGGACTGTTTGAAGAGTCTGAGAGAGGAATGGGAACAGAATTCATGCTCTGCTATCATGGTCATTTTTTTTGAGTATTGAGATATAGTTCCTTCCAGAGAAAGTTTTTTCTTCTCTGTATTTTCCCAAGGATCTTACACTGATTATGACAATTACTCTTGATTTAGAGTAGGGAAGAAGCTTGAAAGACCTACGAATGAGATAGAAGTTGTCTATGGCCTTGAGATTAGTCAATACCCAGAGTATCCTAAACCATGGAACCCAAGGTCCCCAACGTATCTGATTTGACCTAGAGTGAGTCACTCTAGGTAATCGATAGTTCTAGTAATTATATATTTCCTGAAATTGTCTATGAACCACAACTTCAGAAATGTTTTTGTGATTGACAAATTTTAGTTGCTTCTCATCAAAACTGGATTCTGGGGCAGCTGAGAGCACCTCTGTGTAAAAACAAAAGGAAAAAGATGCCTGAAAGAAGCCATACTCTTTAAACTCATTAAAATGAGTTTAATTAGTAGCAGTTTTAATTTATCGGAAACTAATTTATCTGAAATTATATAAATTAGTTCATACAAAATATTTGGTACTACACAGTATCTGGTACATTGTAAGTTCTCTCTCTCTCTCTCTCTCTCTCTCTCTCTCTCTCTCTCTCTTTTTTAAACAGTTAAAATTTGATTAGTGGCAGTTTTAAATAATTAATAGTAATAAAACTTGATTACATATACCTCAAAATACTGTTGAGAAACAATGAAGTGACATGATGACATAATATGGAATCATTAAAATGAGTCAGAAGTTATCTTTTCTAGGAAAAGTAATAAAATTTATAATAATGTGAAATTTCAGTTGCAATATTTCATTCAGAACCAGTATATCTTTAGAAGTATTGATTACTTTTATCCTTTCAGGACTTCAACAAATTAATAACAATGGAAAAAATTTGTGAGTGAAATAAATGATAGACAACTGAACTCAGCCAGGTGTGGTGGTGCACGCTTGTAATCCCATCATTTGGGAGGCTGAGACCAGAGGATCCGGGTTCGCGGTCAGCCTCAGCTACCTAGTGAGGCACTCTGCAACTTAGTGAGACTCGGTTTCAAAATAAAGAATAAAAAATAGGGCTGGGGGTATAGCTCAGAGGTAGAATGCCCCTGGGTTCAATCCCCAGTATCACACACACACACACAAAAAACCCCCAAAACAACTGAACTCGAGTTTTAAAGATCAGAAGCTGAATTCCAATTAATTGAATTCAGTCTTTTTTTTTTTTTTAAACAAAGGTTCTATTGAGTTTAAATGGGGTTGTTTTTGTTCAAGCTAATTCATTTAAGTGCTTGGGTTGTCTGTTCATATATCCTGAAGTTTCTCTCTTTTTAAAAATGCTTTTATTGGTATATTATAATTTTGAATCATAATGTAAGCTCTTGATAAAATCTGGCTATTATTATTTTAGCAGGAGTAGATGATAGGCTTTTTAGCATAGTGCTAGGCACATATACATAGTGGACAGTAAATAAATGCTGGATACCTCTTATTTTCTATCTAGATCATCAACTTTATTTTCTTCCCCCTTTTCTTTTATTTTCTTTCACCTCTTAATGCTGTGCAGAGGAACTTAGGAGTTGTACATATAATTCTAGGATCTCACAGCAGCTAAATAAAATATAAGCAGTGATTCTGGGAACATTTCTAGTTGTCATAACTAGATTGAGGAGGATGCTAATCTTCTAGTGGGTAGAGGCTAGGAATGCTGCTGGACCCAACAATGCATGGGGCAGGCCCTATTTCTCCCTCATGGAAAACAAGGAATTATCCTCTCCTAAATGTCCACAGTGCTGAGGTTGAGGGGCTCTGGTCTAGATATTCTCTGAATTTAGAGAACCTATAAGGCTTTTGAATTTGTGACAAAATGGGCTGATGCTGTTTGGAATTATAAATAATTGGCCGATTTATGGAACTTGTTCTCCACTATAGCTGTCTTCTATATGACAGTTATATAAACTATCATATATGTAGCATTATACCAAAAATGGATATAGTTTCTTGTTTTCACCACATTGCATTTTGAATCTAACCTTAAAACAGATGGGCATGTTTTGAGAATCCCTGGTGAATGAAAGAAGTTTAAACCCCTCAAAGAAATCAGAATCAAGGAATTTATAAGCAACAACCATGATCAGAAACCATTAGTCAGCCAATTGCTCTACAAGAGCATGCCAGCTTATCAGCATAAGCAGCTTTTGTTGAAATGTTGACAGGAGGCTGGGCACTGGGTTTAAAGGCAAAGAAAAAATATGAAAGAGTGTGGAAATTTAAATTAAAATCCTTTTGAACATCTTTCTGCAAAGACAAGGACAACTCAATTGATAAACTTTTGCTTCCTGTTGTCTCAAGTCAAACATTGTCAGTCATAACTTCTATATCTCAATAAAACTGTGCCCAAGGGCTAGGGATGTCGTTTGTTTGGTGGTAGAGTGCATGCTTAACATGTGTGAAGCCCTGGGTTTGATCCTCAGCACCACAAACAAAACAAACAAAAAAACCTACCAAACAAACAAACAAAAAACCCCTGTCGTGCCTATTTCTTTGTAACAGGAAGGGGAGGTTGACATAATATTTTTACCGCTTTTTTTTTTTTTTGCTAGTAATATTCCAAACATTCCTCATGTTGCACAAAGATGGCTAGACAATCTTCTGACATGGTGATACCTGTGTATTTTCAGAATGTATATTCTGATTAAAAGCAGAGGCTATGCAGACAGTAAAGAACTGCTGGGGCAGGAAAGTAGGTTGAGTGTTTGGTACCTTTTCCTCAGGAACATTTGCTGATTGTGGAAGGTGGCTCAGTTCCTAAGGGGCTGGATCACACTTCTGACAGACTTGCAAAGCTATGGGCAGGAATTATCATTGAAGTACTATCAAGGAGGGGCCTCAATGACCCCTTTGTTCACTTTGGGTTAGGATTCTTAAGGGATGTATTATAGGAGAAATTGTTGACCTGAAGTAGATAGGTCCTCATAGGGACTGTGGTTCAGATTTGAATATCTCAATTTATTATGTTAGAAGGCAGAGGTTCTGAGGGCCCAGGGTCCTGGCAGAAGCAAATGTAAATACATTTTGGAGAAGATGGACATCATCCTAGGCTTAAAGTTATTGTTATAAATGATTAAAAATATGATTTCTGAAAACTAATTTAAAAATCCAGAAAGTACAAGACAACACAAAAGCCAACAAAAGAAGAAAAAAATTAGAACAAGTACAAAGGAACTTCAGATATTGATGTCATCAAAATAAACTTTAAAACAATTATAATTTTACTTTTTATGTTGTGGAGTTTAAAAGACAAGAATTAGAATATTGCAGGAAAGTGGCAATGATAAAATAAGTCCTATATGGATATTCTAGAATTGAAAATATGACGAGAGAAATTAAGAACATAATTAATGAGATTAACTGTAGATTTGTCAGAGTTGAGGAAAGAATTATTGAACTAGGTAAATATCTGGAATGAAGCAAAGAAAGACAAAGGAAGAGTGAGGCACAGAGAGGGTATAATGAGAAAGCCTAGCATATGGCCAAGTGGAGTCCCAGAAAGGGGGTGCGTAGAGGAGAAAATATTGGAGGAGACAATGACTGAGAACTTTCTAAAATTGATGAAGTAAATTAAGGAACAGGGAAAGAATCTCTGGGAATACTAAGAAGGCTAAATAAAAATAATTGAATACTCTGGCACATAGTTTTTAAACTGCAGAAAACTAAATAAAATAATCTTTTAAAATAGGCCATATTACCTTCAAAGAAGCAACAATTAGACTGAGGGCTGATTTCTGAACAGTGAAAATGCTCACCAGATGTCAATGGAAACAAAATAATGGCTGACTTGGAATTTGGTACTCTGAGAATGTATCTGTCAAGACTTAAAATGAAAATACTTTTAGACAAATGAAAACTGAGAAGATTCGTTACACTAGAAACTACACTAATAGTCATTAGAGAATATTCTTCAGGCAGTGAAAAAATAACCACAGATGGAAGATCAGAGATAAAGGACTAAAGAATAATTAAAATGGGAAAGTATAGGGGCACATATAAATTAATATTTACTGCATATGACAATAATAATAATAATAATAATAATAATGTCCACATGAGCTTAACATATAGAATAAAATAATAATTTGTAAGTTGGGAAAAGAACAACTTGAGTTAAAATATTGTGATATCCACAAGTAATCAAAATTGCCATTCAATCTCTAGGCTAAATAGTAAAAGAACACCAACACATTAGATAGCTTCTGAGAAAATAAGAGGGAAGGTGAGTTTATAAGAATAATCCAGGAGGACTTTCAAAAAATGAACTGGAGATAGCAACTGTCCTTATGAAATAACAAATAGAAAGGAACCTATAAACTTGACCCCTACAAAAGAATTAATTCCAGCCTGGTTTGTCTATATATGTGAAAAGAATGCAATAATGCTTCTAGAAGATTTTTAGCAGAATGATTTATGACCTCAAGGTAGGTAAAGGCTTGTTAAACAGATCAACAAAAGTGCTAAGCAAAAAGGAAAAGTTTTACAGAATTTAGCTACATTGACATTAGACCCTTCTTTCACTGAAAGACGTGATTCAGAGAGTGAAAAGATCACATAATGGGAAAAGATATTTGCCACACTTGTGACCAACAGAGGTCTCCATTTAGGTTTAAACACTTTCTGCAATGAATATGAAGAATTGAAGAGAATAGTGGGCGAAGGACTTGAACTGACATTGCACAAAAGAGGAAATCCAAATGACTGATGAATAAATGAATAGACACTTGACAACATTAGTCATCAGAACCAGAAAGAAATATCACCCCATGAGCTAAAATTAAAATTAAATTGATACCAAGCATTGGTGAAGATTGCAGTCATAAAATCTCTCATTCTCACAGGGTTGGTGGGAATGCAAATTGGCATAGGTACTTTGGAAAACAATTTGTCATTACCAATTAAACTTTAAGATATGTATACTCTATGATCCAGATAGTTTGTTCCCAGGCTTCTGCATCAAGAGAAATTTATAAGAATATCTATAGCACACTTGTTTGTAATAGCCTTTAACTAGATAATTCAAATAATCTATAAGTAATAGCCTGGATTAATAAATTGGCATAGTCATAAAAGGGAATATGGTAGAGTAATGGAAATAAATTAACTACAACCAAATGGAAAGACTCCAAGTATGTGTGTGAAGGAAGTCAGATATAAACAAAAATACCTTCCATGTTTCCATTTATGTAATGTTTTAAAATGAGACCAAAATAAAATACAGTGTTTAAAGATATATGCTTAGGTGATAAAACTACAAAGAAAAACCAGAAAGCAGGAAAACTGTAATAGGATAGTGGTTTTATTTGGCAAAGGACAGAGCTTGTAGTTATTGGGAAGAGGGCATAAAGGGTGTTTTGGGTGTCCCAGAAATGTTTTATTTCTTTACTTTTGTAGTGGTTAAATCAGAGAAGCTTTTTCTAATAAATACTTGAACTGTGCTTTTTCATTTCATGCACATTCATGTGTTTTAATTTACATATAAAAACAAGGTAGTAGAGCATTTAAACAAATGATGACCCAGGACCATGTTGAGAGCAGACAAGATACTCATCCTAAACCTTTACCTGAGATGTTTAGTGGTAGCTTCACTCCCTGGTTATAGCCTAAATAATGTATTCAGTGGGCTGTAGTGATAAAATGTCAAAATGAGGAAAAGGAAATATTACTAGTTTTCTATGTCTCTTCAACTTTGGCTTCTTTCCAGTTCCTTGGAGATTTGAAAGTTTTATAGGCATTCATTATTACAGGTCAGCTTTGATTTAAAAATCTGACTTGAAGATCTTGAAAAACAAACACCTGTGAGGGAGCTAAGCTTATTTGTTCACAGCCCAAGGTTAGCACTGCTATTGTTTGTGGCTACTACAAAAGAAAGAAAATCAAACCAAACATTTTCAAATAGCATTATCTGAAATTTTTATTAAGGTGAGTCTTCAGAGATATTCGCAAGAACTCTTTGAAGTTATTGTATTCAAAATGCAGGGTGAGCTTCCTTACTGTGTGTCAATATATTTGAAACAAACCCTACTCATGCTCCATGTTCTAGTACTGAACCTCTAAGCTACTGAATCCCCATTCCCCTGCTCAATATCTATAAGCTATATCATTTAAGCCTGAAAATTGTAATGAAAAGTATTTACAAGAAAGAGTGCATGAGGGTTGTGTCCTGGAAATAAGAAGCAATTGTCCTATTGGAGAGTGGTATTAGAATGTTATGGCAGATGACAGTATTCTTCACATCTAATATTTTGCTATAAAACCCAAACTCGAGCCAGGAGGGGTTTCATATCCCAGTACTTGGGAAGCTGTAACAAGAAGATTGCAGGTTCAAAGTTAGCTTCAGCAACTTAGAAAGATTCTCTCTCTAAAAAAAAAAAAAATGCTGGGCTATAGGTCAGAGGTAAAGCATTCCTGAGTTCAATCCCCAGTACCACAAAACAAAGCAAAATACAAAAACTCAAGATACTTTACTTAAAATTGGTAATGGCAAGTTGGTTCTGCTGAAACTTTACTGGTTGTCTCACACTTTATAAAAGTAAATTTTATGTCTAACTTTAATATAATACACATTTGTTGAGCATCCACCATGTGGACTTTACTAGTGCTGGCAAATTCAGCCTTTATGAACATAACATATGAAAGACACACACACACACACACACACACACACACACACACAGTGACCATGGGTTGACGATCTCCCCTGGCTGGGTACTGTGCTCTGTTCCACATGACATACTCTGTTCTTACCCTCACAGTGGCCTTGCATGGTGGCTATTTGTCATTGTTTTTTTAGAGAAAAGGAAGCTGAGGCTCAGAGAGTTTAAGTTACATTCTCCAGGTCACAGAGCTAAATGACAACCATAGACAAGCAAAAAACAGTTCTACCCTGTGGCTCCCAAGTACTTGACACCTACTCTTTGGCTTATACTATTAAGCTCTATTCTTGCTTTAAAAGACTCAGACTATTTTTGTGTAAATAAGGACATATTTATCCTTCCAAATGGAAGTCAAGGCTAAATCTGCTCTACCACAAAATGGGATGCCTTGTTCATTTACAGAAAGTAAATATTTCACAAGCTAGAGTGAACTAGTGGGTTCTGTGAATGGAAGGCCACTCCTGGTGGTGTTTTCCTTTGAAATGCTGGCAAAGGGGCATTTCAGAGCTGAGTGAGGTGGGGAGCTCTGTGGGTGTGCCAGGTCCTACCTTCTGATTGATTTTCAATGTCTCCTCAGTGTGGTAGAGAAGGAGTTTTTCCCCAGAAGAAGTCAGGTTCACGTACACCTGGAGGCAGGGGTATTGAGAGGGTTTCCAGCAGTCGGGACCGCAGCTGACGGAGCAATTGAATGTTTCTGTGATGGACGCATTCAGCAAGGTGCACTGAGACTCTTCAGTCCACACACTGCAGAGAAAGGAGCAGAGTGAGCGCAGGCCCAGAGCTGCTGGCCAGGAAGGAGTGTCAGGGGAATCATTACTCAGTTCCTGAACCTAAAGAGTTTTCCCCAGACCTATAATGTGATCTGTCTGAGTAAAGTTTATAGCAATGAATAGAGCAGCTTTAGGCAGACTATATTACAGCATAGACAAACTTCAGTACCACTGAATTTGCTCAGTAACTTCCATTGGACATAATATTCATCAATGTTTATCTCAACTATTTTTTCTTACTGAATTCACTGGTAAGCATAGGGTATTTAGGGAGTTTATGGAGGATTGAACTCAGGGGCATTATACCTCCAAGCTACACCCCCAGACCTTTTTAAAAAAATTGAAACAGGGTCTCACTAAGTTGCTGAAACTTGCCTCCAATTGCCATCATCCTGTCTTAGCCTCCCAGGTACTGGAATTACAGGCCTGCACCACCATACACTTTTTTTTTGGTACTGGGGATTGAACCCAATGGCATTTTACCTTTGACCTACACCCCCAGACATATTTTATGTTTAGTTTTTTGAAACAGGGACTTGCTAGGTTAATGAGAGTCTCACTACTTGGTGAGGTTGTCCTTAAACCTGCTACTCTCTTGTCTCAGGCTCTCAAGTACTGGGGTTACAGGTGTGTGGCACCACACCTTGCTCACTACACACATTTTAAAAATCACAGCCTGTACTTACCCTGTATTTTTACATTGTTCACCTCCTTGCCATACCCCAGTCCTTACTTCTACTATGCTTTTTTTGTGTTTTCTTTATCCCTAACCCCCTCCCAGCCCAGTTTGTAGGCAGAGAAGGCATAAGGGAGAAGGGAGGGAAAATGGCAGAGAGGCGGAGTGCCTTGGGGTCCAGCTTGAAAGATGGAGGAACAACGATACAGTGCTTTAGGATAATTCCAATAAAGGAAAAAGAAAAGATAATTCAAGCCTTTGATTATATCAAGAACAATTATTTATTGCATTCTTTTTACCCTAGTTGGTATTTCATATAAATTATCTTCTTTTATCCTCTTGACAACCCTTTAAGTTGAATAACAATTCCTTTCAAAGATGAGTGAATTGAGAGGCAAAGGAATCAAACAACACAAACAAAGACACATAGCTGGTAATTGATAGAAATTGTGATTCTACCTAATCCAATATTTCTCTAAACCCACGCCCTGGGCTGTCTCCCTATGAAAGCAATAGAAAAGAAGACCAATGGGTTAATAAAGATGCCCTGGGGCCTCTCACCTGTAAGATTTCAGATGTCCATTGGTCAACTTTCATTTTAAAATAGCTTTACTTTGACGATCAAGGGTAACATTTGTAATTAGGAAGTTACACACCAGCAATCAATGTTTTGCTTCCGGATATAAGCTGATTACCATAGTGGTGGGAAAACAACATGTTTTCATGCAGATTAACACCCTTTCCTTTTGCCAGACAGACAACAACATCTCCCTGCATTTTTTGCACGTGTGAAGTTTTATGCCAGAAGCAGGATACTAGGCCCGATTCCTGCTGGTGTGGCAAATTGTATTTTTCTGGAACATGGATGATGGTCAGATTTTGCTTTTACAATGAGGGAAAAAGTCATAGATGGTTCTAAGCAGATGTGAGGATTTGAAAGAGGTTTGGGAATCAGTGAACATTTGGGGCCTGAGGCATCAGTGCTTTCATTGAGAAAGAGCACAGCTGAAGGCCATCAGAGAAATAGAGTAGAACAGCCACAACTGTGAAAGATGATGCCTTAATTTTAGCAAATTACTGTATTTTAGCTAGATTTTTTGCTTCTAAAATGGAAGTATTAATTTAGATAGAGGAATGAATGCCACAAAATGGTTTGATTTTTTTAAATTGAAACCTCAATTTTTCATTTGAAAGGCTCTGTGAGTGAACCACTTTGATACTTCCCCCTTTAGTTTAAGCAATCTTGGGCTAACCTGTGCTTAAAATGTCCAATTTATGGACAGAAGTTAGCAAGAAATGTTGCTGGGACTTATACCAGGCCTTACTCAGAAAGGAATATACTCACTGTCTCACTAATTTATTTGCTTCCCTTTTCTATTCAGAAAACCTAGGGTCTTAAAATGAAAATGGTTCAACATTTGTTATTTTAAAAGGTTGATCCTTCCAGTGTTTCTCAGCCTTGACAATATATTATAATCACTTGGAGAGCTTTAAAAAATACTGATGATGGGGACCCACCGATTTAACCTGACCTTCTGGGGTGATGGTGGTAGGGCCTGGGCATCAGCATTTTAAGGTTTCAGTGGGGTATGCAGTTGAGGACTACTGATGTGGAGGGTAATGGAGGGGTGATGGGGAAGAATGAAGGTGGAGAACAGGTAGGGGTATGAAGTGGTAAGAATAGTGACTGCAATTAGTGGCACGTGAATTTGAATCTTAGCTCTGCCATGTGCTGGAGATATGTGACATTGGACAAATCTGTTTTGAGCCTCAGTTTTGCCATTTTCATAATGAATATATTTATACTTATAAAATAGTTGTAATAATGAAATGGGTGGTGTTAAAAGTCTGTGGCATATAGTAGGAAATTCATTCTTATTTTATTATTATTATTTTACTAGTGCATCACAATTATACATCATAGTGAGGTTTAATGTGATTAAAGCCCACATGCACATAGCTCTTGGTATGTTTTCCTCTACGTACCACCCTGTTCCCCCCTCCTCCCTCCCTGCACAGTAGTGACGTTGGTAGTAATACTTTCACGTATTGCCATAGTATTATTTGAACTGTTTCCCTCCTCACGTCTCCCTCTTCCCTTCTCTAAATCCCTTCCCCAACCCCCCTTCCACTACTGTACAGGTCTCTCTCCACATTATTTAAAGTCCGTTTCCTTTTTTCTCTCTAGCTTCCACATATGACCTTTGCACATTTTATTTATTTATTTATTTATTTTTTGCAGTACTGGGGATTGAACTCAGGGGCATTTTACCTCCGAGCTACACCTCCAGCCCTATTTTTTATTTTCTATTTTTGAAACAGGGTCTCCCTAAGTTGCAGAGGGCCTCACTAGGTAGCTGAGGCTGGCTGAGAACCCGGATCCTCCGGTCTCAGCCTCCCAAATGCTGGGATTACAAGCCACCATGCCCGGCTGACCTTTGCACATTTGACCTTTGGCTTTCTGAGACTGATCTCATTTAGCATTTTATTCTCTAGTTCCATCCATTTTCCTGCAAATGATATAATTTTGTTCTTTATGGCTGAGTAGAATTACACTGTGTGTATATACCACATTTTCTTTATCTATTCATCTGTTGATGGACCCCTGAGTTGGTTCCATAATTTGGCTATTGTGAATTATGCTGCTATAAACACGGATATGCATGTATTGCTATAGTATTCTGACTTTAATTCTTTTGGAAAGATACTGAGAAATGGTATAACTGGGTCATATGGTGGTTCCATTCCTAGTTTTTTTTTTTTTTTTTTTTTTTGAGGAAATAACAGTCAATTTATATACAGAGTTATTTTTATTGTTATTATTGTATAACATTATTGGAAAGATATTATGCAGCAGGCACTCCTGAAAATTCTTATTAGGAAAGAAGATGAAAAAGGTGACCTCAGGGTGGACTGACAGTAGGGGAGGAGAGAGGAGACACACAGCAGTGTCCAAGTTGCCAATGGCATTACCTCTGCATGTATGAGCGCAGGAGTGTGATTCCCAGCAGAAAATACATCATGATGGAGCACACCATCATGGCCAGTCCCAGGAGAATGGCCCGATCCTCTCCAGCTTTCAAAGCTGTGACTGTTTTCCTTTTGTCCAGGAGGTCGTGGTCCCTGATTTTTTGGTAGATGTTTCTGAAGTTGAAAACAATACAGTCTTATATGAAGTTCACAGTTAATCAGCAGGCCCTGGAGAGTGGACAAGTTCCTTCCTCGGCCTTTCTAGAGCTGGGAGACCCAGGAACCCCCCAAACCTGTCTGAGTACAATCAGATCCCAGTGTGTGACTACTGCCTCCTGACACACACACATACACACACACGTTCACATATGCACACACACACTCATACCCATGAGCAGAAATAAGCCCTCCTTTACCTTGGGGCTCATGTTTAACTGCAAATTAATTTTCCTTTTCTCCATTTCTAGGAAAAGAAATCAATCCCCTCAACCCTCAAAATAATGCTTGGGGGTCATCTATTTTATCATCTATCAAGCCATTTATCACTGGTACATTTTATAATTTCTGAATACCTAACTGAGCATTAATTCAAGTAAGTGGCAACATACACTGGGAATCTATCAACTTAATCACTATATTCCTTCAGTAGAGATAGACAGAAGTTATTTTGATTAACATTTTCCCCAAACGTAGGGTTGGCTGAGGCTCTGTTGGCTTGAGATTTATAAGCGCTATAAAGATGTGGGGTGGTGACCCAGCCTTCTCTTTCTGATATGTGAAAATACTCATGTGAGTTAGAAAAGTGTTAGTCAAATCAAGGCCAGACTCCATAACTTTGGACAGTTTTATTAATACATTTTTTGTTTTGTTTTGGAGCAGCAATATAGAAAATGAGATTGGCATCAAATTGTCTCTTGAATTCAAACCCTGATTTCACTGTTTACTAGCCCTGTGATCAACAACAATTTCCTTAGTCTTTCTGATCCCACTTCCTGTAAAGTGGAAATAATGTTTAAATGCATTGTGAAGGCTAAATGAGATGGGTTAAGCAAATCATCTGGGAGAATGGCTGACATAAGTGTTTAATAAATGTTCCCATTCAAAAATGGGGTGAGTGCTATGGCTTAATGACATGAACATTAATTAAATTGCTACCATTCTCCAAAGAATTTCTAAAGGACAAAATGGCAAAGAAGCAAGAATAAAGTGCAGGAATGGAGCATTGAATTTGAAACAAGGAGGTAATATTCTGGGGCGCTGGCTGCTCGGGGAGACATGTGAGAAGTGTGGGTAGGAATGCAACGCTTGGGAGTGCCAGCAAGGCCAGCAACAGCTACAGCCAGGGCCTCTCAGTTTCTGTTTGATAGAGAGCTTTGGGTGGCAGGGCAGCAGGAGAGTGAAGTCGCTGGCCTATTGGGTCTGGAAACAGAGTGAAGGACAAATAGAATGCTGAAAATGGAGAAGGAAGCTCTTAAATCCTTTTTTCAGATTCTTTTTTTTTTTTCCTTTTGTTTGTATGTGGTAATGTGTTTTTTATTTCAAAACAATGTCTCGCTAAGTTGCTGAAGCTGTTCTCGAATCTGCAATCCTTCTGTCTCAGCCTCCCAAGTACTGGGATAACAGGCTTGTGCCATGGTGCCTAGCCACTTTTCAGCTTTAAACAAAAAGCCGATATACACAGAATAACTTCATATTTTCATTTAAATTTTTATCAATAATCTCTCATGTATCTAGGAGAAGAAACCAGAGTAGAATGCAGTGGGTAACTCCGCAGCAGAGATGAGTGAGGTTTGTACAACCCTGTGTACATTCAGAGCTTACTTTTAGCTTCATGCTCCAAAATGGCCTTATTACTGTGTGTGGCCAATATCTGTTCTGATTGACTGGTCTACTCTGGGCTGGTTGCTAAATATGTTGATTATATATAAAGATGTAAGAGTGTGTATGTACTTAATGTATTTCTAAAAGATGTTAGAGTAGTACATTTATTAATCTAGTTATCAGTGTACAAAATTAACTGCTTGTTTTATTGCTATTATGATTATTTTAAAGTACTTTTCATGACGTAGTTTATATACGTCTTAGTCCTTCCATAAGAAGTGGGCTTATCATAGGAGGAGAATTGCAATTTAATCGATATCTTTCTTCATCGTCCTACTGGCTTCCTTCCACCTTCACTCATTCTTGGCCACTCATCATTGTATATTTTCCATTATTCTCCAGCCTCCAAGCCAAATGCCCTTGGGTTAGCTAGTCTGCCCTGCTTTTGACTTTTACAAACTGGCAACTACCCACCCTCTGCTTCTCCATTCTTTTTTAGATTTTCTTTGGAAATTATAGGATTCACTTCAAAGCTCTTTAAACTTGACCCTTTATGAACCTGAAAAACATCAGTGCCCATTAGCAGCTAAAGCCAGGAAGATTTCTGAAGCAGGAAAATACGGGCTGAGTCTGAGTGACTTCAAAGACCTGCTGCAAAATAATAATCTGATGTTACTTCACTAATATTATTTATCAACATATATTTAACTCTGATGGCTGCTGTTGAGATTTAAATTTCCTGCAGACAGAAGCCAGTAAGCAGAGAGCAATAGTCTCACAGTTTTCAAGTATTAGGCTGTCACACAGCATCACTTATGTCAGCCTCTGCCCATAAAAGAGACAAGGAGTAATCAATTGGCGATGTCACCAGAACAAGAAGCATATAAAAATAATTCAAATGGGTAATTTAAAAACAAATCACAATTTGAAAATGGCTAACAAATGTTCTTTGTTTGTTCTGAATCAGGTTGGGAGGGTGGGAAGAAATAATTGATTTTCACAAAACTTGCATCTGGGAAATCAGGATACATTACGAGGCAAAATGTAAGTGGTGAATGGGGCATTCCATTACCCATGGTATTATTAATCAATAAATGATTGAATTAATGAGCAGATGAAGGGATGAATGGATAATTTGGAAGAGCAAAGAATTCAGTTTGTGTCCACAGACTTGAGTGCTGGTAACTTCTTGTTTCTGGGAATGTGGCCTATGCTCAATAAGAAGACAGAAATGAAAATAAATATCAACATAGGATGGTAAGTTCAATGAGGGAGTCCCCCAGAGAGTGTTTTGAGATGGTAGGACAGGGGCATTTTTGCCAATTTGAGGGAACAGGACAGGGAACAAGGGCTGAGTTAGGGAAGGCTAACCCAGAGAAATAGCATCTTAAACAGAATCTTCAAGGTCAATTCAGAGTTAACCAAATGAGACAAAGAGTTGAGGATATTTTGGATGGAAGGAATCACATGAACAAAGATGTAGAAACTTTCAATTGCATGGAGACTATAAGAAACTACAAGTATGTTAGTATTACTGGTGGAGGGGGCAGTAAGGGGCAGAGAAATGGGGCAGGTGAGTTTGGAAAGGTAAGTAGGTCATAATGGGTTTCACAAGTCATTCTAAAGAGCCTAGCTTTGTCCTGAAGTTAATGGGAAGCTGCTAGAGAGTGACATGATCAGAATGGAGTTTCAGAATGATCATGGTGGCTACTGTGTAGAGATTAGATGAAAATGAGACAAGACTTAAATCAGAGAGAATTAGGAGATTGTCACAGTAACCTTGGCAAAGGATGTTGAGGGCTGGATCCAGGATCAAGGTAGGATAGATAGAGAGAAAAGAGCTTATACTTATTTCTCTGTGGATAAATGTCTAGGAGATAAAACTTCAAGAATTGGTGATGGATAGAACATAGAGGATGCTGAGAAAGTAGAATAAGGAGGATGGAGTTTCAGATTCATGTCTCTGTGCTTGGCTTGGATGGTTGGGGAGGTGATGGTGAATGGCAAGGTGCAATCCTTATTTGCCTACACTTCCAGATTCCTAAGAGAGGACTTTTTCTGACTTTGCTAGGTAAAGAGGGAGAGGCCGATTGTACATTTTTGAGTCTCTTCCCACAAGCTTAGTGTTCTGAGCTCAGGTGGAGGAGTAACTAATCTGATTGATAAGACAGACGAGACCCTGGTAGTCAGGGGCCAGGTCTATCTTTTGCGTGAGTTTGAAGGTCACTGCTAACGTGTAGCATAGCTTAAACAAAACCAAACCTCTTTTCATACTTGTCTTTGCCTTCTGATGTCCAAGTAGTAAGCCTCAGTTGGGGAAAGGAATGTCTACATCTTGAGTCTAAGTGGGTTAGTTAAGTGTCTCTCCTGAGTCCAGCTGTCCTCAAGGGTAGATGGAAGGAGCATGATGCTATATTTTGGACCTCAGGTCTATGCATCATCCTTCATGCTAGGATGGCTTATACGTTAGGAGAACTGAGCCATCACTAACTGAGCTGGTATTTCATCTTACTTTAGTTCTGCAAGTCTATTCTCCATAAATCTATGTGATAGGGGTGAGGGATGGGGGCAATGGTGGTAAGAAATAAGAGAAGGAATGCTAATACAACTCACTAATGTAAAGAATTCAGGAGGAAGAATAACCCTGGGGCATGGTTACAAATTCAGTTTTGGAAAGGTGTGCTGTCAGCAGGTATAGGGTAGGGATTTGACTTTATAAGTTTGAAGTAACTCTAGTCTTGTTGTATACTGGTAAAACTAAGTGTAAGCTCTGTTGAGGCAGTATTAGCTACCTGGTGAACCATGAATCAATATGGGAGATAAAAGCCAATATTCATACATGTTGACAACAGCAAATGCTACTAATTTTTACTGCACATATAGGGAGCATTCTGCCCAAGTCCTTATGAAAAATGGGAATTATTAATAAATCTACAGGACAAGCCTAAGTATAACAAAAGTCTTTGTCATAGCTATCTTGTAAACAAAAGATTTTCATTGGTAAATAAAGTTTCATTAATAGTCAACACAGTACACTTTTATTCTAAGCTCTATATTTGGGTAATTTATTTAAATATGGTATTACAACTATCTATAATTCATAAGCAAATTAGTTATGAATATATATACACATACAAATATATGGATATAAAGAATAAAAGTGCAAGAAAGATCTTATCCTTGGCCTTCACCCATTTAAATTAAGATTTCTAGCTGGGTGTGGTGGCGGTCTCCTATAATTCCAGTGGATTGCAGGTTTGAGGCCAGCCTCAGCAACTTAGGGAGACCCTCAGCAAGCTAGTGAAACTCTGTTTCAAAATAAAAAATAAAATAGACCTGGGGGTATGACTCACAGGTAGAATGCCCCTGGATTTAACCCCAAGTACCAAAAAAAAAAAAAAAAAAAAAAATCAGATTTCCTTAGCATCTATTATACAGGGAGAAAAGTACTCAGGTTAAAGCTAGGGAAAGGCCATTTGTTAATTCATTTGTTTATTCATTAGTCAACATTTTAGAGCTTCATAAGATGAAGCACAATGTGCTAAGTTCTAGGGATACAAAGTGAAGCAGACATGATATCCCGAAAGCACTGAGTAAGACACTAATTATTCCAAGGCATGGTGTCAAGACTGATCAGGAGGTAAAAAGGGAAGGATGCCAGTGTGCTGAGGACCAGTGTGCCAAAGGATTAGTCACTGGCTAATTCACAAAAAGCCAATTTATTGAAGGATCAGCTCACTAAATGAATACAATTTACTACTTTTTACCACATTTATGGAGTTAACAAAGATTAGGAGTATTGTTTTAAATATAGTAAATGAATGAGTAAAATTTCTTATGTTTTAAGACTATATTTTAAATACGTATTTCATCATATAGTATGTTCCCATGAATATATTTTTCTTAGCAGTTTTTTAAGATTGGTCTGATTTTTTTTAAAGAGCTGTTTCCTAGTGAGGCTTAGTCTCTTTATAAATGCATTCTTATGAATATATTCATAGATATATCTTTCTTGAATATGTATATAAAATAGACTAATAAATATAACAAAATTAATCATTTCATGTGGAAGCCTTTCAGGTTATATTGCTTTTTTTTTTCCAATCATTTTTTGCATTATTTGCTGTTTTGCTAACATTTTGGCATCATTGAGGTTCTTGTGGCAGTTTCACAAGAAATCCTCTGAGGGATTTGCCAGTTAACCAAAATTTGTTTCTTTTGCCCATTCACAAAGGCTATAGTAATTGATTTAGGATGGGAATTTCTAACAGCTTTTTTGAAGATTTGGTGAAGTTTTCATTTGAATGGTTTTTATCTTGTCGTAGTGACATCAATTTACTAAACACTTAATTTGTCTCTGTTCTTCCCCTGTTAAGGCAACAAGAGGGATCTGGGTGAGAAAGGTAGGCCTCCCTGCTGAGGGAGTACTGAGGAGGAAAATCAGCCAAGTGTACAGTCTGGCCTGCTGATTCAGAGAAGGGGAAACTTAGGGGCAGAGGAAGGGCAACTAAGGGACAGAGAGAGGGTATAGGGAAGACTAGAGAACTAGATGACTAGAGGACTGAGAGAAGAGGCAACTGGAGACAGAGAGGCGACAGAGAGAGAAAGGTGGAGAAGTCAGAAAATGGAGAGAAAAACTACAGAGACAGAGAGACAGAGGGGGAGAGTCTGCAGTCCCCAAATATGGGCCTTCTTTGACCTTAGTGGTTCCTGCTGATCAACTGAATGTGAGTTATGATAGAACTACATAGGGTTACAATGATCATACAAAATTTTTGGTACATAGCCAAATTTAATAAATTCATCACTTGGTTGGGAAATGGATTCTTTGGCATATTGGTTTTTTTTTTTTTTTTGTTTGTTTGTTTGTTTTGCGGTACTGGGGATTGAACTCAGGGGCATTCTACCTCTAAGTATACCCCCAGCCCTAGTTTTTTTTATTCTTTATTTTGAAACAGGGTCTCACTAAGTTGTGGAGTGCCTCACTAGGTAGCTGAGGCTGGCCACGAACCCGGATCCTCTGGTCTCAGCCTCCCAAATGCTGGGATTACAAGCGTGCGGTCACCACGCCCGGCTCTTTGGCATATTGACTTTAGGCAAATGGCTTTCACTGTTTCAGGCTTCCCCTGATTGGAACACTGAGCAGACCAGTGGCAGGTAAATTGGCCCAGGGCTATGAATGATAAGCATGCAGGTGGTTTAGAAGACTGCCTTTTGGGGGCCATAACTTGATATAAGTGAAGGGTTAAGGGGCGTGGGACAAATTGAATTGAGTCTCAGATGAGAAGGGGAGAGTAATCAGGCAGACTGTGAGAGAAGACGAAGATGGGTATGTGATTAGATTTCAGGATCTGATGGGTGGGGGTTAGCAGGCAGTTAGCTAGTTATACAGGGGCCAGAGATAAAGGATTTGGGTGTCTTTTGAGGTTGGGGGACATTTAAAGAATTTAAGCAAATTCAATGATTAGATTTGTACTTTAGAAATAACACTCATGTTAGTGTGGCTGGCTGGTTGAAAGGTTTACATCTGGAGGCAGGACTGATTCTAAGACTCTCCCAGTGTTTCAGATAAGAGGGGCTTAAGAAAGAAGTGGCAGAGGAGATGATCAGTTAGATCTGGGACTCATTTGTGTCCAGGACCAACAGTCAACACTGCAGATTTTTCTTAAGGTTTAAAAGATTCAAGAACAATTTATTACTGTATAATTCATAGTAGAGGAAAATGTAAACACCTTTAATGTTTGCAACCATATGGGAATGACCAGGTGAATTATCATCACTTTGATAGTATATTATACAACCATTAAAGTGATGCTGAAATAACAAGGCAATATATAAAACTTTATGTAGAGTATGATCTAAATTACATGAAAATAGTATATTTGATCATTAACAGTGGCTATCTCTCAGGATGGTATATGGAACACTGTGGATTTTAATTAAAATATTTAGATAGTAAGAAATAAAAGACATCTTGTATACTAGAATATGGAAAGGGCAGGAAGGCAAGTCTGCAAGAGGTCCTGACACTGTCAGTGAGGTGAGAGGCACCTGATGGCTGTAGGAGTGGGGAGTAGGGAAGATATGAATTAGAAGTGAAGGATTGATTGTATCTGAAATTACTTGGCTGAGAGCTTTTCAGAAACTTGCACATAATACTTAACATACTGAATATTTGTATTTATGTCTCTATGAAACAATGAATACTGAGCTGCTTAAGAGTTCAGACAGATCACATTCATCTTTATAAGCTCAGTCTCTTGCACTTATTAGGGTTATAAAATATGTTTTTACATGGCCTGGAAATGGCTACAATAAGCACAGATCATGAGGTATCCAGCATAGGGAGGCTGAATGGTCAATTAAAAGCAAATAAATCAGGAACCATGACTAGAAGGGGCTCCTGGCCTCTCTCTTTCTATCAGTGTTTACCAGACTCTACCACCAGCAAACTTACAACTCTTCCAGAAAAAATTTAAACTTCCCAGGCACTGAGAGCTCTAGTTGCCTGGCTTCAAGGAAAAGTATCCTTCTGCTAGATCTCATGAGGGTGAACCTCTGGGGCAAGGGATTGCTAAGCACCTTCTGAGCTGAAATAAGTAGAGCTTTGCATTTATGCTCCGGAGACCCCAGCCTGTTATCTCATATGGTAGAGCAGTCCGGCACTGATCAACACAGACATTGTTCTACCTTCTGGACACCAAAGACTTCATATTTTTGAGATGTGCGTGCGTGTGTGTGTGTGTGTGTGTGTGTGTGTGTGTGTAAAATCTCATCTTCTATTCCAGATTTCATGGATTTTCCTTAAGCTAGTAGGTGTGTATTTTATGGTTCAATTTGATTGATTAGTTAAATTACTATTCTCTTCAATCTTTTAACAAGTGTTTGATTTTGGGAACAAATGGCAGTCTTCCTTAATGTAGTCATTAACATGAGGGTTTTTGTCCATGAACTTAATGTTATTATTGCCAACTTTTTAATTTTGTGGACTTTCCAGGCAGTCTTGTCATATTGGCCCTTATTTTAAAGAGAAGATATTAAAGGTTAGAGCAAAATGATGAAAATAAAAGTAGGGATTTGTTTGTTTTAGTTCTGCTTTTGGCTTAACAGGGCACAAGCTTTCCCAGTGATTTCTCTAATATTTTAGTTTTTATTTGTTTTTTGCCTGTTCCATTAGTATGTTGAATTTTATAAAAGCTTTTAGTGCAAAGTATAGAAAGAAACAGAAAATTATGTGAGTTGTTCAGGTTTATAATCCAAAGAACCTTTCATAAGTACTAACATTATATTTATCACATTATTTGGCTTTAGTGCAACAATGATAGAAACAAATAATAACTAGAAGGACAGCTGGGCATGGTGGCACACGCTTGTAATCCCAGTACTTGGGAGGTTGAGACAGGAGGATCCAGGTTCACAGCTAGCCTCAGCTACTTAGTGAGGACCTCCACAACTTAGTGAGACCCTGTTTCAAAATAAAGAATAAAAAATAGGACTGGGAGTGTAACTCGGAGGTAGAGTGCTCCTGGGTTCAATCCACAAAACCAACCAACCAACCAAACAAACAAAAAACCTAGAAGGACTATATTATACACAGAAATAAAAATATAGTACAAAGAGCTCATAGGTTATAGAATAAAATATGATGGAATTTAGGAAATATTTAGAACTGAGTGATATGGAAAACCCTATAGAGCATCTAGTGGGTGTAGGTAAGACAATACATGGAGAGGAATATATAGTTTTAAATGATTATGTGTGAAAAAGTCTTGAAATGAATGCACTAGTCATCTAACTAAGGAAGTTATAAAAAATTAACAGGAAGTATAGGGAAAGAAATAAAAGAAAGAAATAAACATGAGCAGTAATAAATGAAATAGAAGAAAACTCTATTAAAAGATCAATGAAATCATAAGTTAATTTTTTGAAAAGATTAAAGAAATAGACAAATATTTGGTAAAACTGATCAGGAAGAAAATAGAGGAGGACCAAACAAATATCAGGAATTAGGAACTATAATTATATAGCATGAATCCAAAAGAGGATATCTATAAAAACTTTATAATGAAGCATTTGGAAACTTTAAAGGATATAACTTACTGAAATATACAGTAAAAATTTACAAACAGATATGTTACTAAAACTGATTCAGAAACAACTGGAAAATCTAATTGAATCATTAATTAGAAATATTACCTTACAAGTTGGGCGTGGTGGCGCACGCTTGTAATCCCAGCATTTGGGAGGCTGAGACCAGAGGACCAGGGTTTGCGGCAGGCCTCAGCTACCAAGTAACTTAAGGAGACCCTGTTTCAAAATAAAGAATAAAAAATAGGGCTGGGGGTATAGCTCGGAGGTAGAATGCCCTTGAGTTCTATCCCTAGTACTGCACCAAAAAAAAAAAAATTACCTTACTAGAATCACCATGCTCTTATGATCTTATGATTTATAGGCTGAGCTCTACTATATTATACATATCATTCCAGATTATAGAAAAAGATGAAAGGCTACTCATCCTGTTTACAAGGTTAGTAAATTTTAATACCAAAACCAAATCAGAGCAACACACAATGGAAAATTACAGGCCAATCTCATTAACATATTGCAAAATATAAAAATAAGTCTATCAAATCTAACAATATATAAAAGCAAAAATATGATCAAGTTAGGCCATAGTTAGAATATAGTGTTGGTCATCATTCGATTATATAATTAATATAAAGAAAAATATCTGATAAAATGTGATATCTGTTCATGATAAAACTATTATCAAATTAGAAGTAGACAGGAATATCCTTAATGTAATAAAAGGTATAGAGGAATTACCTATAGTAAACTTGATACTTAATGATGAAATGTTGAAAGTATCTACTTTATGAACAGGAACTAAGCAAAGATACTTATCACCTATTTCATTCATGATTTACTGGTGAATAATAATACAAGAAAAATAAACAGTGGTTTGTTTACTGATAAAGAAACAAAAACAGATATAAGCATGAAAAACTACAAAGAAGATAAACTATTAATAAGAAAATATAAGAGCTGGGCATGGTGGCGCACACTTGTAATCCCAGTATGTGGGAGGCTAACTGGAGAATCAGGGTTCGCGGCCAGCCTCAGCTACTTAGTGAGGCCCTCAGCAACTTAGTGAGACCCTGTTTCAAAATAAAGAATAAAAAATAGGACTGGGGGTGTAGCTCAGAGGTAGAATGCTCCTGGGTCCAGTCCCCAGTACTGGAAAAGAAAAATTAACATAGATGTCAAACTAAAAGTTTACAAACAATAATTTCCTTTCCATATACTAGAAAAAAATAGAAACTATATTAAAGCATTAAAACAGAAAGTAATTAGGAATAAGTCTATAAATTATGGGCAAGTTTTCATTTGAGAAATAGCAAAACTTCATAAAGAGAGACTATGTGAAAGAAAGAAAACTTGTTTTCCCTAACATATTGAAGATTATGGAGATAAAGACAATTTAAATGCAGGGGGAATCTGCCTTTCCTCTGTTTGCCTAAAAACAACTAAGAGAATTACTAAGACAAAAGATCCTTCTGATTTCTAACCCAGTTTCCTCCTAAAGACAGGATGTGAGGCTTCCTTTTTGAGGCAGTCCTGGTCAGTTCACAGGCACTAGAGGAGTCTAAAACCAGACCTGATTCTGTTAGTTTCTTCCCACAGTTTTCCCACCTTTGAAAGCCTGGAAGTGCTCTCTTCTTTGTTTTTTTAATTTCTCTAAAGTGTATTTACTTTTTGTTAGAATACTATTTAAGATGGACTTCAAGCTATTGCTTTTTTTTTTTTTTTGAGCTTTTTACTTTTATTTTATTTGGTACTGGGGATTGAGCCCAAAGGCATTCTACCTCTGAGCTACACCCCCAGCCCTTCTTTTTTTATACTTTTATTGGTGCATTACAATCTCACATCATAATGCAGTTCACAGTGATAGTGACAAACATTCACAGGACAATTGGTGAACTTTCCCCCAGCTCCCTCCCTACTCCTCCCTTCCCTGTACAGGATATTGAAATTGATATTGGTATTTGAGAGTTACTTTTCTCAAATATACTTGCTTGTTTTTCTCTTATTAATCTGTCTCTTGTTATAGGGATCTGTCCCAACTATGAATTTATGTGGGTTAAAAAATTTTATGTTTTTCTTTCATAGAGAAGACTTAAATTAATGTGGACATTTATGGTATTTATTCAGATAAAGACTTGACATAAAGATGTAAATTTAGGCTGGGTGTGGTGGCACATGCCTATAATCCCAATACTTGGGAGGCTGAGATGGGAGGATTGCAGGTTCAAAGCCAGTTTCAGCAATCTAGCAAGGCCCCCAGCAACTTAGAGAGACCTTATTTCAAAATAAGAGATAAAATACGGCTGGGGGTGTAGCTCAGAGGTAGAATGTCCCTGGGTTCAATCCCTAATACAAAGTAATTTAGCACAAAAGCATTAATTGAAGCCCAAATTTGTCCTATCATATATTAAGATATATTTGAATGCTAAAGTTTGTAAACTCAATTGTGGTATTTGTCTGAGTAAAGATAATTGACCAGTAGACCAGAATAATGATCCAGAAAAATACCAATGCATATATAGAAATGTAATACATGACATATATCTGTTTTCAGATCAATGAGGAAAAGGGTAAATTATCCAGTAAATGGTGCTGGGGCAATTAGTTATTTATACAGAAAAAAATGGGATGTATATTTCACACCTACCATAAAGGTCAATTCCAAATGATGGAAGACTTCATAATGAAATTTAAAGTCACAAAATATATAGAAAACTATGTGGAAGAAAATTCTTTTGATCTTGGAGTAGGAAGCGATTTCAAAATGTTAAAAAAAAGTATGCTAAGTTAAAATACATTAAAATTAAGAACACGTACTCATCAAAAGATATCAATAAAGTAAAAAAACAAGTCACAAACTGGAAGAATGTATTTGCATATATAGGCAAGGGATTAACATAGATTTTTATAAATAAATTAATCAGAAAAAGGCAAACAATCTAGTAGAAAAATGGGGCAAATATATAAAGTCATGTCACAAAAAAGACTTTTTTACTTATCTGAGAAATTAGAATTAAAATCATAGTACCTTCTGGACTGAAGAAAATTAAAAAAAATACACACTCTAGATGAGGCTATAGGGGCAGTGGGAATCATATGTGTGACTGTTTTGAAGATCAAAGGCATTGCCTGTAAAAGTTGAAGCTTTGTATACTCTTGAATCAACCTTTCCCAGGTTAGATATGTAATTTTAAGAAATGCTTGTACATATGCATAAGAAGACATGAATGAGAAGTATTAGAGTAGCATTGTTGGTAATGATGAAAGAACTGGAAATAATACAAATGTCCATTAGCAGTGGATGGGATGAATAAATAGTGGTGTATTCATACAATTGAATATTACATAGCAAAGAAAATGAACTATAGCTATTGACATCAGCACTGATATATCACAGCAGTGAAAAAAAGCAAGTTGAAAGACAATACATAGGGCATGATTCCATTTATATAAAGTCTTGAAAGACTCAGGACATTGCTTAAATATTTAAATGTGATAAAAGTCATGAAGAAAAGCAGGGCAATGGTAGAATTCAAGATGGTGGGAGGATGGTATTAGGGAAGCATTCTCAAGAACTTCCAAAATTCTGATTGTTTTATTTTTAAGCTAAATGATGTGTTCTCAGATGTTTATGATCTCATTCTTTTCATGTTAATCTATGTGGTGTTCTTTTGTATCAGTTCAATATTTAATAAAAACACTAACTAAACACTATTTGATGGACAGTCTGTTTGAAATGTTCTCATCTCAATAACATCTCTTTTTTTCAATTTCAGAATTAGCTATTACTGCTGTTGTTATATTTTGCCACTTGAAATTTGGGGATTAAAGTAAGCTCACCTAATAAAAAAAATTTGTCTAGAGAAGAAAAAATATTCCTTCATATTGTGGGGCTTGTGAAATGAAGGATGAGACTAGAAACTAGTGTTTTGAATATAGCAGAGGATCAGAAAAAGGACTGATTTAGAATTAAAAATTAGGGCTGGAGGCAGGACTCAGAGGTAGATTGCCTCTGGGTTCAATCCCAAGCATCACACACA
This sequence comes from Graphiurus murinus, assembly GCA_004027655.1. NCBI lineage: Eukaryota > Metazoa > Chordata > Mammalia > Rodentia > Gliridae > Graphiurus > Graphiurus murinus. Next base: position 42,787 of record PVLC010002285.1, on the reverse strand, counting down.
CACACACACACACACACACACACACACACACACACACACACACAAGCTTGGGGCGAGTGAAGTTGACTTCAACTTCTTCTGAGCAGTAAAACATTTGGTTCAGACATTGTCAGTGAACTTTCCCTCCCAGGTGGTCACTGCCTGTCCTTAGGCTAGTTTCTGGTACTCTCCCACTTCAGGAATTCCAAGGAATCCGATTCCCTGACAGGTTTGGAGTTAGGAAGAGGTGATGTGGACTGGCGCTGAGGGTTTGTGGCTGCCTGGCCTCTGGCACTGCTGGAACACAGCTCTAGAAATCCACATCCACACGCAAAGGCCAGGCTTGCAGAGGGAGAAACTGAGGGCAGAATAATTGCCAGCAATGCGGAGCAGTGCTGCCAGACAATCTAGCTTATGTATTTCTAAGTAATTAACTTGAAGACCTTAATTATCTCCATTCATTATCAGCCACCATTGTTTCCATTATTGCCATAATTACTGTCACCAAGAACATCTTAACTAGAACAACAGTTTCTGTTCATAGTCAATTTAAAATTCTGAGTCGTATTCTCCAAGAGTTTGTCAACTAGGTGGTAAAGAGGAGAATGTGGTCAAGAAAGAAGTGTAGACGAAGGAACCACCATTCAATTAGGGACACGTGCTTAGTAGAAGTCTGTTGCTTGTATTCATTGGCTAATTGCTTTTCGTTTGCTTCTGTTCACCCATGCAGACCGATTTCACAAGCTTTTGCACCCCTGTTACATAAATAAAGCTTGCTGATAATGATATATTTATAGTCAGTATTTTAATTATTTTAGATCCTATAGTTACTGAAATCAACTTTGAAAATAAAAAAAAAATTAAAGCAGTAATTTGGTTTTTTTTTGGGGGGGGGTTGCAGCACTGGGGGTTGAACTCAGGGGCATTCTACCTCCGAGCTACACCCCCAGCCCTATTTTTTGAAACCGAGTCTCACTAAGTTGCGGAGTGCCTCACTAGGTAGCTGAGGCTGGCCGCGAACCCGGATCCTCCGGTCTCAGCCTCCCGAATGCTGGGATTACAAGCATGCGCCACCACGCCCGGCTAAAGCAGTAATTTGTCAGAAGATCTTACTGATGCAGAATACTAAACTAATTGTTTGCTCCCTTTAAACTCCACCAACTTGCTAATATATCAGTCTGTTATCTTCTTTCATATACAATTTTCAACTCTATTTTAACATTTTCCATTTGTAGTTTCGCCTGTTCACTGAAGCTCCAAATGCCTTATTTTTTTGTGTGAGTTTTTGGGGTCAAAACCAGAGGTTCTCTACCACTGTGATACAACCTCAGCCCTTTTTACTTTTTATTTTGAGATAGGGTTTCTCTAAGTTGCCCAGGCTGGCCTTAAACTTGCAGTCTTCCTGCTTCATCCTCCCAAGTCTCTGGGAGTACTGGCTGAACCACCATGCCCAGAAAAATGGGAAGGTATTTTAAAACTCTGAGCCTCTACTTTCTCATTTATAAAATGGGCATAACAACTTAACATAATATTTTATATAAAATAAAATTAGGATAAAAAGTGTTAACTCCTTTGTAAGAGAATATCAAAATGTAAAGTATTTGATGCGATTAAAGAGAGGGTGAAAGAAATACATCACTCTTCACCCACTCTGCTTAAGTCGTCAGAATTTCTGGGCATTGACAGCCACAGTATTCCTGTAGGGCAGCAAAACCCTTGTGGGGTTTGCTTCTGATCTCTGAATTGTAGGGCTGGCTCTCTTGGCATTCTATACCTTAACTGATAATGACCTTTAAAAAAGGAAATTAGAAAATTACATACAAAATGTGGAATTCTAAATGACACATGAAACTTTAAAGTGTTCCAGTATAGATTATACTGAAAGATGATTCAACTTGAAAGCAGATGGAAATTAATTAGGTTACACCTTGAGAAGAAGCATGGGAAAACCTAGAGACAAACAAGAAAGCAAATTTTCAGTTGATCTGCGTGGTATCATGATAAGCATGGGGACTTTGTCCAAATGCTAGTTGTCTTCTGGGTTGTAATTTTACTTAAACATGTATTTAATTTTACTTAAACACTTATCAATCCTGATTTCTAGCAGATTCTATCTGATGTGCCACTTGCTGAAGTAGTTCAATGTACGCAATTATTTTTTTCATAATTGAGGTCACATAATATATTACAAAGCATTTGGGAAATAGAGAAGTGAAAACCATGCTTTTCCTTCTAAACCTGTGCCTATGTACATTTTTTTATGGCTGCAATCACAGTTTATATGCAAGTTTTAAACTTGCTTTTTTCAGTTAATATTATGGCAGAGCATTTAAAGTGTTAAGTGATATATCATATTCCATTAGTTATTTAACATATCTTCTATTGTGAATATTGAGGTGACTTTCAAATTTTTATTGTAATAATTTTGTGAGGAATTGCTTTGTTTTGGGAATTTTTCAAAGGAATTTTATCTATAGGGAGATTTAGGTTTTAAGAAGAAAAATAAACTCTTGAAATAATATTCAAGTGACCCTCCCTCAGGCATTTCTTGTGCCCCACACCACTTATCAATCCTGATTTCTAGCAGATTCTATCTGATGTGCAACTTGCTGAAGTAGCTCGATGCTGGTAAGGGCAGTTATGTTTAAAATGTAGCTTCACCTAAACCAAGTAATAGTACAAGGTCAATGAGAAAGAGAGAGATGAAAGGAAGAGAAACTAAATACTTAAAAGTGTTGTAGGGTTTTATGAACACATCTACCCCCTACGCCCCTAAATGACAATTATGAACTGCATAATTATCATTTTGTCTTTCAGTAACACTATATTTGCCCTTTTCTTTCTTCTTATTCCTCCATTTCTTCCCTCCCCTGAGGCTATGTGTCCAGGGACTTTAGGGATCCATGAATTCGCCTATCGTCTTGAGTCCTCATATAGCTTCTGATTTACTTCCCTGCCATATGCCCTTTGCCCAGAAACACAGTTGTATCACTTCAGTTGGTATTTATTGAGCATCTATTATCTGCCAGGTGCAGTGCGAAGTTCTGGAAATTCAGCAAAGAGTAAAAGTCTGTTTGGGTGAAGAGGCTGATGGGGCTAGGGATTTTGATTAGCTATCTGAAGACAGAACTGGTGTTATCTAAGGGAAGTGTGGGTATGCACATGTGAGCAAGAAGGGTGTTTTTGACAGGGAACGTTTTGCAAAGCCATGGGGTGTGAGTGAGCTTGTGAAGTGCAAGGAGGAGGAGGGCAGAAGTGCCTGGATCTCCACTCCTCCAGGGAGGCTCCGGTGCCTACTGCTTCCCTGTTGCCGTCTTCTCTGCACAGTTGAGTAAACTCTGAAACGCGCCCGGGTCTCGGTGCATTTACCTTTTCTCATCGTGTCTGTAGGATGAAGAGGTCCGGCCGCTGGTCCATATAAACATCTTAGAGGATGTTGGTCCAGCGGCTCCTTTCCTCACGGTGGAAGTCCTGGAGGAGTGGCAAAAAGACCTGGAAGAGGTACACACTCAAGGTGAATCCTCGGGTTTTAGAACTCTATTAGCAACCAATAGCTCTCAGTGGGTTGACACTCTTAAATAATATCAGGGTTTTGATGCAGGGCAGATGGTGGCTTTCCATGCTGGCTGCACAACAAAATCAACTGGGAATCTTTTATTTTTATTTTATTTTATTTTTTTCAGTACTGGGGATCAAACTCAGGGGCATTCTACCTCCGAGCTATACCCCCAGTCCTATTTTTTATTCTTTATTTTGAAACAGGGTCTCACTAAGTTGCGGAGTGGGATTCAACTGGGAATCTTTTAAAAATTACTGAAGCCGAAGCTGGGTGTGGTGGCACACGCTTGTAATCCCAGCATTTGGGAGGCAAAAAAAAAAAAAATAAATTACTGAAGCCTGGTCCCTCTCTCAGAAATTTGCATTTCATTTTTTTTTTTTTTTTCCTGGTACTGGGGATTGAACCTGGGGGTATTCTACCTCCAAGCTACACCCCCAGACCTATTTTTAGCCTTTATTTTGAAACAGGGTCTCACTAAGTTGGGGAGGGCCTCACTAAGTGGCTGAGGCTGGTTTCGAACCCGGATCCTCTGTCTCAGCTTCCCAAGTACTGGGATTACAAGCATGCGCCACCACACCTGGCTGCATTCCATTTTTTTTAAGGCTCTCCTGTGTTGCTAGGTTCCAGAGTCACTGCCTTAGGGAGTCATGGTTTTCTAACCGATGTTAAAGTTCTATTTCTTCCAAATTGTCTCCTTCAAAATATGATACTGGTGTGGTTTCATACTCTATAGTATGCTGTATTTTTTTCAAAAATTTGGTTGAGATTTGAATGCTAAAATTCCCTTTTTCCTTTCCTCGTCACATTGTTGTTCTTTATGGCAAAAGATGTGACACATAAGGGACAAAAATTGTCTTTAAAGTATGCTCTGCTGTTGCCAAAACTGTGGGTTCAGCTCATGGCAGCTGAGTCCCTGCCTGAGCTGGTCACAGCAGCAGTGGCAGCAGATACTCAGGAGCTCCTTGAGACCAGGTTTGTAGGATCCAGAGGCTAGGTATTGTAGGAATATTGTATCCTTTTGTTAGGACTTGGCTTAGGCAGAAGTTCTTTCATCTCCAAATAGCAATAGTTAGTTATTATTGTTTATTTTCTACATAATAATAATTTTCTAAAGAGATAGAAACATGAAATAACACATTAATATTAATCGAATATAAACGTTAAAATGATACTTGACATATGGGGACAAAAGAAGGCAGAAAGGTGATTCCTTCATGGATGCAAGTCAATCATGTCCTTCTTTTTGGTTAAAGTACAATATTAATGATAAGCATGAGATTGGAAATAATATTAGTTACTCTATGCTGTATTAGTTACTATATGCTGGACACTTTGCATTTATTTTATATGCACACAACATGAAATGCATACGCATGCATCTGTTATGTTTATATCATGAAGACTCTGAAAAGTGGGCTTAAGTGCTATTAATTTCAAATTACAAGTGATGCTTTCAGGACATTTAGAAGAGGTAGGGCCATGCTCCGATCTTGTGTCTGCTTGCCTTCCACTCTTGTTTTCTCCAGAGAGATACATGGTCTAGCTCAGTGCTACTTAAACTGTAGTGTGAATACCAATTACTTGGAGATCTTTTATAATGTTGATTCTGATTCAATGGGTCTGAGGTGGGGTCCAAGATTCTGCATGTCTTTCTTTTTTTTTTTTAAATACTTTTATTGGTGCATTATAGCCTCACAGCATAATACGGTTGATAGTTATAGTGACATACACACACGCAGCACTTGGTGGGCTTTCCCCCAGTTCCCTCCTCACTTCCCCCCTTTCCCATACATGATATTGAGGTTGGCATTGGTGTTCTCACATATGTATATAATGTCAGTGGAAGTGGTTCCCTCATTGATTCTCCCTCTTCCCCCTACCCCGCACTCCCCTAGACCACCTTCCCCGCTCCACTGTAGTTTCTCCTCTATTATCTAAAATCCTTCTTATATCCTGATTACTCCCTAGCTTCCACATATGAGAGAAAACATATGACCCTTTACTTTCTGTGACTGGCTAATCTCACTTAACACAATGTTCTCCAGGTCCATTCATTTTCCTGCAAATGACATAATTTTGTTCTTCTTTATTGCTGAGTAGAATCCCATTGTGTGTATGTCCCATAATTTTGTGATCCAGTCATCTGTTGATGGATACAAGCTCTCTTGAGAGATGACACTATTGCTGGTCTACAGACAACAATGAGCTCAGAGCATGTACTTGGAATAAGTGGTTGGTTATGGGCTCAGTTTTGTGACTGACTAGATGTGTGACTTTGAGAAAGTCGCTTAGCCTCTCCAGAGCTTAATTATTTTTAATTTGTATCAGAGAGAGTTTGAAACATAATCTTTAAGATTGTTCTCAGCTCTAACATTTTGTGGTTCAATAAGTTGAAGAATGAACCAAAGTTTATAGTAAGTCATCGTATATTGACTTTCTGGGAACAGGTCCTGAGAATAAATCTCTTACTATAACCCTTAGGTCAGCATCAGAAATACAAGGAGCAGAAGTTGTGAGAGGTAGCAGAGTTTTAAAGAGCAGTGTAGATGCAAAACGTCATAGTTCTTCCTTTATCTCCTAGTTCAATGGAGGAATGAAAGGACCTGCCAGGATGACTGCTCTAGACAGTGCAGGCAAACTTAGAAATCGAATCTGATAGCCCTTTAAATGACTTGGATCTGGGATATCTAAAGGTATTTATGTTCTTTTTTGAATATCTTTAAAATATCAAATAGAACAGGAATTTAATCCATTATTAAGACCAGCTAGTCTTCAGGAAATAAGAATGATTTTTATTTAAGTTGAATGGGTTACTTCATAAGAGTGAGGATTGGCATGAACTTTCTAACATGGACTCTGGTAGAATCCTCTGATTGCTTTAGTTATTCTTTCAAGGGGGTGTGGGTGTGGGGTGGATAAAGAAAAGTGACTCAATTTAAGTCTAGGTGAAGCAATGACTTACTATGCACTGTCCTGTTACTGTTATTAGCCAGCATTTAAAGACATACCACAGAAACTATAAATGCTTTGAAGTGATTCAAAGTAAAAGTAGCTGCAGCAATTTCAATATATTTAGGATATTTTCAGCGGTGTGCCATTATTCTAGCACTGCACCTTGGCTCTGTTTTAAGATGACAGAGAAAGGGGGAGATGAAAGATGCGTTTATCCTAATTAACTGCCTAAAGCTTGTTGCAAAGGACATAATGTTTCCCAAGTTTATTCCAATAAGTAGATTTAGAGTTTCTCCACCCCAGTTTTCTCTCATAAAGCAAAAACTATTATTTAAAACCTGCTAAGTTCACTGTTAATTAAAATGAAAAGGAGTAGCTGCTTTAAGGAGGGCGGTGTTAAGATTCTGTGGAGGTTGAAAACAACTATCCAGGCTTAAAAACAAAAAACCAACCCCCCCCCAAATTCGGATTATGTTAATGGGAGCTTCTTTGTTAGTTTTCTCTGAGCTCAGAGGCAGCCCTTCTGGATCCTCATGTAATTAACTCAACTCTGCCCATTTTGTACACTTTATAACTTTTGAATTGTGATTAGGAAAGCGATACAGAGACCAAAAAGAAAAGAGTTATTTTATGAACTTTTTAAAAGTTTATTTTATTTCGTTATTTGGAATTCTAGTGAGAAAGAGAGATCAGTTATGTTGGTGACTGCACAGGGCTGGGGTGGGGAGTTGTATCTAATCCCATCATTAAGTGTCTAGGAATGGGGTGAACCTGGCAGAGCCATTACTCTGTGACTGCAGATGAGCATGGTCTGAAAACCAGAAGACCTGACGGACAACATCTTAGTCGCAAATGACAACAAGGAGTCTGTGAAAATGTGACAATTTCGTTGTCTCAGGAATTTATAAAAGGCCCCTATCATGCCTCAAGCACACTCCTCAGTAGTTTCTTTCCCCTTGATGCAGCTCCTACCATGTCCTCTGCCTCTGTTCCTTACTTGGCAAAGGGGTTGCCCTGTTTCAAAGCCATCTCAGATGCCCCCTCTAGTGTGAAGCCTTCTCTGACTGAGCGGCTTCCTCATCTCTGTTCCTGGTGCTTGGTACTTAATTCTCTTACAGCACAGCACAGTCCACAAACCTGCCTTCCTTGCTAGGTGGCTGAAGATCATCTCTAGGGCAGGCCTGTGTCTTATGTGCCTCTGGCACAATATGGGACACATAGTGACTCACTGGTTGTGTTTTCTGCCTTGACCATCTAAGGATCTATCATAAAATGTGACTGTATGACTGGCCTCATGGGCTGGTCACCGCTGCTGGGGACAGCTGACATTGCCTTCCTGATCCCTTCCTTAGCTTTGGGATGTCTTTCCTTCTTTTTACTCCTCATTCCTTTCTTGCCTTCTCCTGATTGTCTTGTTCCCTTTCTTTGGCTTGGAAAGAATTTCTATTGCCTTCTGTATGATCATTCGGCAAGGATTTTAGGAAGGACAGCGTGGCCTGGTGAAAGAAGATGAGCAGGAGCAGCAGATGGGGCCATTTGTTTCCTTGCCTCCTGGCATCACCACCTACGGACCGTGTGACTTCAGACAAGCCAATTTAACATCTATGGGGTTCACTTTCCTCAGCTGTAAAAATGGGAATAATGATATTTGCTTTTCAGGGTTGCTTGGAAGACTAAGTGGGACAATAGATGCAAAAGAACCTAAAGATCATTGTGCACAACAGGCACACATGAAACATTAGTTTACTTCTATTTTTCCTCTATGGTATTAAACTTAAAAACAAACTGGGCATGGGTATGCACTCCTGTAATCCCAGTACTTGGGAGGCTGAGACAGGAGGATTGCAGGTTCAAAACCAGCCTCAGCTATGGGTGTAGCTCAGTGGTAGAATGCCCCTGGGTTTAATCCTCAGTACCAAAAAACAAAACAAAACAAACAAACAAACAAACAAAAACCCCAAACCTTAAAAATAATGGACTTTATTTTATTTTTTTGTAAAAAAAAATCCAATTAAGTTGCTTTGTACTTGTACATTGAGACTATTGATTTTTTTTAAATTTTTTATTCTATAGGGCTGGTGGCAGTCAAAGGAAATATTGAGATGATAAAATTGAAAGTACTTCCTCATTATCGCAAGGTTCTCATACCTGGTCTTGAGCAGGAGGATCACAAAGGCAGTACCTCTGAATGCTGGCCACACATTGGAGTCATCTGGGAGAACTTTTGAAAAATACAGGGGCTGGATCTCATTCCAGACCAATGAAAACCTCTAGGGATGGGTCCCTGGCTATTATCTTTAAAATATAAGCTGTCCCGGTAATTCTGGTGCAGCTAAGGTAAGAAACACTGATATAATGTCTTAGGCTCTGAGTTCATTTAAGTGGGATCCTTTATGGATGCCCCTGCCTCTAGAAGCTCAGCTGGACAGTAGTGGTTCTTCCAGTTCAATGCGATGCAGGGGCTTCTAGCTTCCCTCTCAGTGCTGGGCCTCGAGGTGACAGCTGCAAGGGCAAGTGAGGTGTGGAGCCAGGCAAGAGCAAAGTGGACGCAGTTTTCCGTTGTCAGTGGCCTTGAGCTATGCATATGGGATACTCTTAATGAACTCTGCCTTATTGAATGAGCAAGCGGGAGCCAACAGAACTATTTAACACATAATTACATGCCTAATCTTGCATAAAATTGTAACACTAATGACATCAGAGTGGCAACTCAAAAAGGTCACTCTAAGAGCAAAAATTTAGGGTTGCTCTAATGTATGAGACTTTATTTTTCAGATAACAAATTATGTGTTCTCCATAGGAGTTGAGTTGTTTTGGCGTCAGGGCTTTTGGGGGAGAAGCCAAATGTTTGGTGATAATTTTAGATCCACTGATCTAATTTAGAAAACATTATTAGGAACAGTTTTAAGTGGCATTTGGATGTCTTCCTCTAAAATCAACAACATACTTTATCTTCTTTTAATTCATTTATTTGTGAGTCCATTTGCCAAACATTTATTAAGTGCCTCCTATATGCCAAGCACTCTACTGCATGCTATGGGGACCAAGGCATTCAGTCCTGCTTCTATAAGAGAAGTGCCCCCTTCTGCTACTATAAGTGAAGTGCCCCCCTTTCAGGAAAAAAAATTACTCAGAGTCCCTGGAAATCTACTTTCCTTAAGCAAATAAACAGAAAGATATAGTGACAAATTTGCATTCCTTCATATCCCTATATTTTGCTCCAGCACCTCCTGGGGGCAATATCATCCACTGTGGGAACTTAGGTAAGTAGTGCACAGTTCACAAAGGAGTCTGAATAATAAATCAACACTTGCACTACACTGGACACTGGGCCTGCTCCTTCCAAGGTTGCTATGACCACCTAGTGGGAATCTCAAGTAGTACTTTATCTCTCCACATCTTACTTGATCCCTTGGCTTGCTGAATTTTATATTGTTGATAATTTCCTTCTTCTAAAAGTGTCTTGAATTCCGGGAAAATGGCATCTGAGCGAAACACTTCTCCTCAGGTGCTGTGAGCTCGAATCAAATCTGCCATAAAAGCAGCTTCTTGACAGAAGAAAAAAAAGCAACAAAAAAGTGAACAAAGCTACGAAAAACTGAAGTACAGCTGAACAGAACCCAGAAAGCTGACCAGGGAGAGCAAAGGAGTCCCTCTGCATGGCGGTGGTGCCACACTGCAAAGCAGTGTCTGCCATTGAGCCAGCCGCCCAACATTGAGATATTTAAGGACCTTCTGCATTCCCAGCAATCAGAAGTGAAGTAAGCAACTCCAGAACTCCACATCCTAGCCAGGTGGTGTATCCCCGCACCATCGATAGTGACCGGAACCTGTGGTATGACCAACATAAGCCCGAACGGGGCCACCCCAGCTCACCTCTCTCTCCAGAGTCAAAGCAGCGATCAACTGCACTGCAGAGCTTGAATCAAAACTGCCACAAAACCAGTTTCTTGATGGAAGGAGAGAAAAGCAAAACAGCAGAAAAGTGAACAAATCAACAAAAGCAACTGATCAGAACCCAAAAAGCAGACCAGGGAGAACAAAGGAGCTGGCGTGTACTCAGCAGTGGCAGCCGCCATTTTGCCAGCTGCCCACAGCAGCAGCAGGGATCTACCCAAAAGGTCTGTAGAGGACAAATCAGGTCTGTTCTTACAACCTTGCAGGGTTTTTTATTTTGTTCCTTGTTGTTGTTTGTTTTGTTTTTACACTATTTTCATTTTGCATTGCTTTGATTTATCTATGTTTGTTTGGAGGATGGTTGCTTTGTTAGCTTTTGCTAGACCCTAGAAGTCAACACCTGAAACCCACCAAAGGCACCAATAGAGTGGGTAGAAAAAGTCCCAGAGTAATTGCAACTCAATACAAGATACCATTCACAGAAAGAAAATAAAAATAAGAAACGTATAAATTCAGAGAAAACTTGCAAGAGCAGCAAAGATATAAATTTAAGAACAGGGAAACCATGGGAAGGAAAAATAGCAAAGAACCAATGAGTCAACACAATCCCACAATAACAGAACTCAGCAACACTGAATGACAGAGATTACCAGAAGAATAATTCAGAACTTTAATAGTAGAAATGATACAAAACTTCTAGAAAGAATGCAGAGAGAGCTGGAAAGAAATAAAGGAACAAATAAACAAAGAATCTGACACCCTGAGCAGGAGTCATAGAGAAGCCTTGAGGGAAGTGAAGGATGTAAAAAATGCAATAATTGAAGTGAAGGCATCAATACAAACCATAAAGAGTAGATTAGACCATGTAGAAAATAGAATATCACTCTTAGAAGATGACTATTCCAAAAATGAATCCATTGTACATAGTCTAGAAAAAAAATTCGACACTATGAATTGGACATCAATGAGATCTGGGCCAACTTTAAAAGAGCTAACTTAAGAATAATAGGCATACAAGAGGGATTAGAAGTTGAAAGTAATGGAATAAACAACCTATGCAAAGAAGTAATAGCAGAGAATTTTCCAAACATAGAAAGAGAAGTTGACAGGTACAGGAAACATATAGAACCCCCTTTAGACAAGACCAAAGAAGAGGTTCACCATGCCACATAATAATCAAGATGACTAATGTAGAGGCTAAAGAGAGAAGTCTAAAAGCAACAAAAGTAAAAGGCCAAGTGACATTTAGAGGCAAACCAGTTAGAATCACTCCAGACCTCCCAAACCAAGTCATGGAAGGCAGGAGGGGCTAGAGTAACATATTCCAAACTCTGAAAGAAAATAACTTGCAGCCAAGATTCTCCTACCCAGCAAAACTCTCTCAAAATTGATGGGGATATAAAAACCTTCCATGACAAACAGAAACTGAAAGAATTTATGTCTTCTAAACCAGCACTAGAGAAAATACTCAAAGAGATTAACTACAAAGAAGAACTAACAAGTAAACATCAGAACCAGAGAAACAATAATTTCCAGGAAGCAAACAACTTAGCAAAGAAGAACAAACACTACCACAAACAGAAGTCAAAACTCAAAATGTTAGGAGTTAAAAAGCATCTCTCAATAATCACACTGAATATAAATGGTCTCAACTCCCCAATAAAAAGGCACAAGGTGGCAAAATGGATTAAAACCCAGAATCCATTTACATGCTGCCTGCAAGAAACACACCTTACAAGCAAAGATTCCCACAAACTAAAGGTGAAGGGCTGGAGTAAGGTAATCCATGCCAATGGAACTCGAAGACAAGCAGGAGTAACAACTATGATATCAGATAAATTAGATTTCAAGCCTAAGCTTATCAAAAGAGACAAAGCAGATCATTTTTTACTAGTAAAAGGAATAATCCAGCAAGAGGAAATAAGAATTATCAACATCTATGCCCAAAATGTAGGTGCAGCCACTTTAATAAAAAAAAAATCTGCATGATATAAAGTCACACATACATCCCAGTACACTAATACTGGGAGACTTCAATACTCCTCTCACATCACTAGACCGATCTTCTAAACAAAAGGTCAGTAAAGATGCTTCGGACGTAAATAATACCATAAACCAAATGGACCTGTTAGACACATACAAAATATTTCACCCAAATACAGATGAATTCACATTTTTCTCAGCAGCCCATGGAACCTTCTCCAAAATAGAGCACATTCGGGGCCACAAAGTGATGACTGGAAAATTCAAAAAAATGTAACATAATTACTGCATCTTTTCAGATAACAGTGGAGTGAAACTGGAAATCGACTCTAAAAAGATCCAGAGTAACCATGTAAACACATGAAGACTGAACACCACACTGATGAACGAGGAATGGGTCATAGAAGAAGTAAGGGGAGAAGTTAAAAAATTCCTAGAAACCAACGAAAACAGAGACACAACATATCTAAACCTCTGGGACACCTCAAAAACAGTACTAAGATTTATAGCACTGAGTGCCCACATAAGAACAGAAAATCACCAAATAAATATCCTAATGACACAGCTCAAAGTACTTGAAAAAGAAGAACAGTCTAACCCCAAAGCTAGTAGAAGACAGGAAATTATGAAAATCAGAGCAGAAATGAATGGAGTAGAGATAAAAAAGATAATACAGAAAATCAACAAAAGAAAAAGCTGGTTTCTTGAAAAAATCAACAAGATAGATAAACCATTGGCCAACCTAACCAAAAGAAAGAGAGAATCAACCCAAATTACCAAAATAAGAGATGAAAAAGGTGATACTATCACTGACAGTGTGGAAATACAGAGGATCATCAGAAACTATTTTGAAAAACTATACTCCAACAAAATGGAAAATCTAGAAGAAATTGACAAATTTCTAGATACATATAACCTTCCTAAATTGAGTCAAGAAGATATAGAAAATGTAAATAGACCAATAACAATCAAAGAAATAGAAACAGTAATAAAGAATTTACCATCAAAGAAAAGGGCCAGATGGTTTTCCAAGTGAATTTTATAAAACATTTATAGAAGAGCTAATTCCAATACTCCTTAAACTATTCCATGAAATAGAAAGAAACAGGACCCTCCCAAACACATTCTATGAAGCCAACATCACATTAATACCAAAGCCAAATAAAGACAGCTCAAGAAAAGAAAACGATAGGCCTATATCATTGATGAACTTAGATGCAAAACTGCTAAACCAGATACTAGCAATGCACATTCAAAACAACATCAAGAAAATTATACACCATGACCAAGTCAGGTTCATCCCAGGGATGCAAGGCTGGTTCAACATACAAAAAACAATCCATGTAATTCACCACATAAACAGAATCAAAGAATCAAAGACAGGAATCACATGATCATTTCAATTGATGCTTAAAAAGCATTTGCCAAGATCCAACACCCATTCACGCTAAAAGCACTGCAGAAAATCGGAATAGAAGGAACATACTTGAAAATCATAGAGGCAATATACAATAGGCCCACAGCCAATATCATATTAAATGCAGAAATACTGTAAGAGTTCCCACTGAAAACAGGAACAAGAAGGATGTCCGTTATCACCTCTTCTGTTCAACATAGTACTTGAGACTCTAGCCAGAGCAATAAGGCAAGAGAAAGAAATCAAAGGGATAAAAATAGGGAAAGAAGAACTAAAACTATCCCTTTTTGCAGATGACATGATGCTATGCTTAGAAGACTCAACAAAGTCAACCCAAAAACTTATAGAACTGATCAACAAATTCAGCAAAGTGTCTGGATACAAAATCAATCTTAAAAAATCCGAAGCTCTCCTGTATGCCAACCATAAATATGCTGAAAAAGAAATCCAGAAAGCAATTCTACTCACAATAGCACCCCCAAAAATAAAATACTTAGGGATAAACCTAACCAAGGAGATAAAAGACCTCTATAAGGAAAACTATAAAAAGTTGAATAAAGAAATTGATGAAGACCTTAGAAGATGGAAGGATCTACCATGCTGTTGGATAGGCAGAATAAATATCATCAAAATGGCCATCCTTCTAAAAATGATCTACAGATTCAATGCAATACTCATGAAATTACCAAGGTCACTCCTCACAGACATAGAAAAATCAGTCCTTAAATTCATTTGGAACAACAAAAAGCCCAGGATAGCCAAAGTAGTTCTTAGCAACAAGAACCATGCAGGAGATATCACAATACCTGACTTCAAACTCTACTACAAAGACACAGTAATAAAAACAGCATGGTATTGGCACAAAAACAGACACATAGATCAATGGAGCAGAAGAGAAGATTCAGAAACAGTCAATTGATTTTTGACAAAGGAGCCAAAAACATACACTGGAAAAAAGATAGCCTCTTTAACAAATGGTGTTGGCAAAACTGGTTAACCATATGCAGGAAAATGGAAATAAGTCTCCCTTCTCACCCTGCACAAGAATCAACTCAAGGTTGATCAAAGATCTGGAAGTCAGGCCAGAGACTTTGCAGCTACTTGAAGAGGGCATAGGACTAATACTTCAACACATAGGCACAGGTAAAAACTTTCTCAACAAGACCCCCAAAGTACAAGCAACTCAAAGGAAGATCAATTCGTGGGATTGCATTAAACTGAAGAGCTTCTGTGCAGCAAAGCAAACTATCAAGAACCTCAACAGAGTGTCCACAGAGTGGGAGAAAATTTTTGCCATCTACTCCTCTGATAGAGGACTAATAACTAGGATATACAGAGAACTCAAGAAACTCACAGCTAAGAAAACAAATAACCCTATCAAAAAATGGGCAAAGGATCTAAATAGGCACTTCACAAAAGAAGAATTACAAATGGCCAATAAATGTATGAGGAAATGTTCAACACCATTAGCAATCAGAGAGATGCAAACCAAAACTACCTTGAGATTTCACCTAACCCCAATCAGATTGGCAATCATCAAGAACACAAACAACTACAAATGCTGGCGAGGGTGTGGAGAAGTGGGAACCCTAATACATTGCTGGTGGGATTGCAAATTAGTGCAACCACTTTGGAAAACAATATGGAGGATCCTCAGATGAATGGGAATGAACCTACCATATGACCCAGCAATACCACTTCTGGGTATCTACCCAAAAGAATGGAAACCAAACTATCAGACCAATGCATGTGTATCTATGTTCATAGCTGCACAGTTTACAATTGCCAAACTATGGAAGCAGCCAAGATATCCATCAACAAATGAATGGATTACAAAACTATGGGATATGTACACAATGGAATTTGACTCAGCCATAAAGAAGAACAAAATCATGTTATTTGTAGGGAAATGGATGGAACTGTAAAATATTATGTTAGGTGAGATTAGCCAGTCACAAAAAGTAAAAAATCATATGCTCTCCATAGTATGTGGAAGCTAGGGAGAAAATGGGACATAAGAGGGACTCCAGATGAAGAAGGAGAAACCTTAGGTGAGTAAAGAATTTGACTTAACTAAGATGATGGGGTGAGGGCAGGACACTGTAATGAGCATGATGTACTTTCAAGAACACATCAACGTCAATCACTAAAGTGAAGTTGAGAAGGAGGGAGGAAGAGGGAGTGGGGTGGGAATTGGGGAAGGGTTAAATGAGAAATGTGTGAATGTATGCCTTTACCAGCTTGTACCTAACAAAGATGTATGAATATAATGCACCAATTAAAAATAAATAAATTTTTAAAAGTGCCTTACATTCTCTACTTGAGGACAATGTTTTCTTGATTCTCTTTCTGACTCTTTAGCTGCTCCTACACTTTCTTTTGTGGGTGCTTATTTTCCAATTCCCCCTTAAGTGTCTGTTGGTGTCTTTTAGGGGTTAGCAAGCACTATTGGATGGTCTCTTGACAATGCCTTATGACAGTAATGATGAACACCTTTTCCCCCATATGATATCTAGAAGACTGAGTGGGTAGCACCATTCATTGCCATTCTGTAGAGGGAAGCTTAGAAGATGTACACTGTTGAGTCCTACTGCCCCTTTGAGAAGAATCAAAATGCAAAGTATTAGCCGGGCGTGGTGTCGCACGCTTGTAATCCCAGCATTCGGGAGGCTGAGACCAGAGGATCCAGGTTCGAGGCCAGCCTCAGCTACCTAGTGAGGCACTCCGCAACTTAGTGAGACCCAGTTTCAAAATAAAGAATAAAAAATAAGGCTGGGGGTGTAGCTCGGAGGTAGAATGCCCCTGAGTTCAATCCCCAGTACCGCAAAAAAAAAAAAAAAAAGGCAAAGTAGTTTTTAAATGTAAAAATAAAAAAATATATACATATATTATATATATACTATATACATATAATAGTATATATATATATACTATTATTGGTACATTGCAATTATATATCATAGTGAAGTTCAGTGTAATGCAAACACACACATAAAACTCTTGGTGTACTTTCCTCTGTAGCCTGCTTTTCAATTACTGGAATGATGGTACATGGACTCCTCTGGTTGGAGGTGGTGTGGTGGTCGCTTGTGACCTCTGTCACATGTTCTATAGATCAGCTGCTGTTCATGCAATCATGATGTGTTTGACTTCATTTTAAGGAGGACAGCAGTTAAATAATGTACCTGTCTTTTATCCTCCAGTGACTTGGCTCATTGAGCTCAGCAATGGACTTTTACTCAGACGCTCTGGGATTCCAGTACTCACTCTGTCACTGAGCCATCCTTTAACTACAGGCAAAACATTTCCTTTTCCCCAGCTTCAATTCACCATCTATTAAAAGATATACCTATTCATTTAATTAATTCAGCATTTATTACTTCATTCAACACATATTCATTGTGGCAGGTGCTGAGTTTGGTGTTGGGGACATATTGAACACAATTAACAATGACCCTCCTCTTACAGAACCCATGGTCTATAGGAAGAGACAGACTGACCAGGCAAGTGTGGACTGTTGTCTTTAATAAAAGATTGTTATGCACCTTCATAAACAGTGAAGCAAATTTTGTATCACAATACAGAGATAACATCTATCAGAAACAATTATCTCAAGGTTTAGTTGAAAGAGCTTTGAAATCTCAGCTTCATAATATAGTAATTATGCAACCGAAACACATTGTTAAGTTCCCCTGGGCCTCCTTTTCTTTATTAGAGTAGTAACAGATATCATAGTGGATGATTTGATTAAGTGGGCACTCAGTAAATGTTAGTTTTTTCCATTTGGAAGAAATAGCAGACCTCCCCCCACCCCCTGCCCCACCACCTCCATTGGCCATACTAATGCATCAAGCTATTCTGTTTGATTCATTTTTTCAAGAAGAAAAAGAATAAAACTCTGAAGAAATGAAATACATTTCTACATAGTCTTAATTAGTCCACTATTCCATAATTCACTTCTTAATGAACTTTTCAAGTGGATAATCACAACTAATGTTTAGTTTGATTCCTTCCATGCTACATATTTAAAAATAGTGTAATTGTTAAAAATTTCACTCTGTTGGGCATCGCACATACCCAGCTGCTGTAAGCAAACCTGCTCATAACTCATGTGTGTCTCTTGGATTAGCACAAATGACACATTTATGTTAAAACTATCCATCCCTACTCAGGGCCTGTGGTTTAACTCTTACTTTGATTTCAGTTGAGAATCAAGGGAACTAAAATACAAGAGATATTTATAGAGAAGAACTGGAAATGGCATAAAGATATGAAGTACTTCTCTAAACCAATATAAATAATGCATTGTTTAATTTAATGCTGATAATAACTCTTTCTTACAAGAGCTCTATTTACCAGAAAAATCTGATATTCCAAAAAGTAACTCAGTGTTCTCAGACCACATACTCATTAAGTAGTGAAGCCAGAATTTCAATCCAAGCCTGTTCAATTCCAAAACAAATGTCTCTCATATTATACATTTTTGCCATGCAAACCAAGTACCAAAACAGTATCAAAATTGTTTACTAAATGCTCGTGACAACATTCAGTGTATTGAATATTCCATTTTTCATAATATCAGATTTAGGGAGAGAGAGGGGAGATGAGGTGTGGTAGAAGAGTATGTCAGGAGCAAGAAAGTAAAACAGTGACGAGAACATGGACAGGCAGACCCAGACCCAGGCTATGTTCCTTACTGTGGTGTAGCCGTGGACATATTTCTAATTCTTTTCTGCCTCTGTCTTCTGTAAAATGAGAACAACCATAATATGTCTCATACAGCTCTTATGAGGATTAATTACTGTGATATGCTTTGTGTGTTACAGGGTAATAATGTTATATGTAATATATGTACACAGGAAACTGTGGAAAATGTAACATGAATACATGCAATATGTAGCCATGTTCATAGATGATATTATATATGTGAGTTAGAAGTATCTACAATATGGGAAATTGCCACGACCCCTGGAGTCCTGCAAGGCAGATGATTCCAAAGGAGGGAACACGTGGCATTTCCTACTTTGCATTATTATATTCTGGAAATTTGGGGTGCTTTGGGTTTTGCTTTCACATTAATTGTAACACAAGATGGCTGGACGGATAATGATTCCTCAATACTAGCTAAAAAAGCAGTGCCTCAGAGATATTCATTAACCTTTTACAAACACCAGAAAATGCACTTTGCAAGCTTAGTTACTATCAGCACAGGTTATAAACAATGTAACAAACCAAAGAAACTCAGGTCTACTATTTTATCTATGAGTAAAGAAAGCTTTAAGACAGTTTCTCTCTCTCTGGAACCTCCCCCTTGTCTCCACCACACATTAACTAACTCTAGTGGCCTGAGGAAAAGATAAGAAACACTGCTTACAGGAGCTAGGCAAATAGGGAAGATTTAAACTAATGAATAGAGATTCTTCTTCATCGTTAACCTTTAATACTGCTTTTGTACTAAAAGAATTTTTATATATGTATTGTATTCTGTAACAAATGGTGTTGGAAAAACTGGTTAACCACATTCAGGAAAATGGAAATAAACCCCACTTTCTCACCCTGCATAAGAGTCAACTCAAGGTGGATCAAAGACCTGGAAGTGAGGCCGGAGATCTTGCAGCTACTTGAAGAGGGCATAGGACCAACACTTCAACACATAGGCACAGGTAAAAACTTTCTCAACAAGACCCCCAAAGCACAAGCAACTCGAAGGAAGATCAATACATGGGATTGCATTAAACTGAAGTGCTTCTGTGCAAAGGAATCTATCAAGAACCTCAACAGAGAGCCTACAGAGTGGGAGAAGATTTTTGCCAGTTACTCTTCGGATAGAGGTCTAATATCTAGGATACACAAAGAACTCAAGAAAATCACAGCTAAGAAAGCAAATAACCCAATCACAAAATGGGCAAAGGATCTAAATAGACACTTCACAAAAGAAGAAATACAAATGGCCAATAAATGTATGAGGAAATGTTCCACATCATTGGCAATCAGAGAGATGCAAATCAAAACTACCTTGAGATTTCACCTAACTCCAATCAGAATGGCAATCATAAAAAACACGAACAACAACAAATGCTGGCGAGGGTGTGGAGAAGTGGGAACCCTAATACATTGTTGGTGGGATTGCAAACTTGTGCAACCACTTTGGGAAGCAGTATGGAGGATCCTCAGATGAATGGGAATGAACCTACCATATGACCCAGCAATACCACTACTGGGTATATACCAAAAGAATGAAAACAAAACTATCAGACTGACGCATGTGTATCTATGTTTATAGTGGCTCAATTCACAATAGCCAAACTATGGAAGCAGCCAAGATATTCATCAACAGATGAATGGGTTACAAAACTATGGGATATGTACACAGTGGAATTTGACTCAGCCATAAAGAACAAAATCATGTTATTTGCAGGGAAATGGATGCAACTGGAAAACATTATGTTAAGTGAGATTAGCCAGTCACAAAGGGTAAAGAAGCATATGTTCTCCCTAATATGCAGATGCTAGGGAGAAGATGGGGCATAAGACGGTCTCCAGATGAAAAAAGAGAGACCCTTGATAAGCAGAGAAGTTGATTTAACCGAAGGGGAAGGATGAGGAGGGAGGGAGACATCCTAAGGCACATGATGTACTTACACAACTATATCAAGATCACTCACTGAACTGAACCTGAGAATGAGGGAGGGCGAGGGAGCAGAGTGGGAATTGGGGAAGGGGTCAGATGAGAAATGTGTGCACATATGTCGTTATCAATTTGTACCTAACAAAGATGTATACTTACAATGCACAAATTATTATAATAAAAAAGAATTTTTATATATGTATTGTATTCTGTAACCTTTGATGTTTTCTTAATCCCATCAAATACCATGGGAAATGGCTTTTCTAGTTAAAGATGTACCTACTCAACTTTTAGGAAAAACAAGTCTTTAAAAATTCCTGTTCTATATGCCTCATTGTAAAAGATAGTATAAGAAACGGTTACTATTTGGAATAAACAGATGCACTTCCACACTGCGGGCAGTGTGAGCGTATTCTTGGGACCTCATCTCAATGCACACCTAATGAGGAACCCCTGACCCACTGCCGGGAGGGCTGGCTCCTGGCAGGAGATATCAGGTATATACTGTTATTACTGGGAGTGGGTTAAATATATATTGGATTTGGAAGATAATAGAATGTGTAAGATACTCATTTTGATATATTTGGTAGACAGTCATAAATGTGATCTCTAATTTCTAATTTCTCATGGAGGAAGGTGGAGGCACTAGAAGCAGTGTAGTTCTGCCATAAACTCACCTGGAATCGGGGCACCTTTGTATGAACATGACAGAATTAAAAGAAATGACTCTAAGGTTCCTTTCATCTATTCTGCTTTGGAAAATTGCAATCAAATTCTGCTCCTACGACTTATTTGACTTATAATTTGTCTTTGGTTAAATACAATTTCCATCTTACATTCTGTTGATTTCTTAAATGAAGTGTTCAGTAATGCTCATGGAACAGCTAGTAAAGTCAAAGGAGAGGAGATTAAGCACCAAATGGAATGGAAAAATGAAAGCCCTCCTTGATCTTTGTAAATGATTTCCATATCCCCGCATTCCTGTAGAGTCCGGCATCAAGGGCACAGACCTTGTCTTGTCAGGATTTCATCCAGTCTCTTCTACTTTATTTCTTCCACTCCCTATTCTGCACAGAGCCCTATCTCTAATCCAGTTGTTAAACTACTACTCTCTCCCAAAGGGGGCTAATGATCTGAGCATGGAGATTTCAGGTGCTAGAGCAGATTAGGAGGGAGATATTTTTGGGCCCAAGAAAAAAGAGTTCCTGGGTACTGTTGGGCCCCATCATGGTGGTCATTGGTGAACTATAATTAAGTCTGTCCCTGGCCTCCCCAGTCACTTCGCTGAACTGACGACTGATCATATGCGACTGATCATATGCGTAAAGTTCTATTCCTGGAGGAAAACGACATTCTGAACTCGGTGTTCTCAGCCTCATACTGAGTCATCTAGCCTTTTCTTCCAGCCAACCAGACAAAAATTTCTTTGATTTATCCAAGACTTTTACTGCAGAGAGGAACAGTGGGGAGAAACCATGAACTCTGGAGGTAACAGTGACAGTATGAGCTCCATTTTTGTGCTTTCCTATCAGCATTGCATTGGGTACACGTTAATTAACTTCTGAGTCTCAATTCCCTTATCTATAATATGGGAATATTAATGAAAACTTTAAAATGTATTGTGAGCATTAATTAAAATAATAAGCCTAACATTATTGGCAGCTGCTTTATGCATAGTTATTTGTTTACATGTATATAACTGAATGTATATGACATAAATAAATGTTTGTTTATTTATATATCTTAATATACCTAACAATCCAAATTACTTAATAAGCCATTAACCTAACTGAAGGGGTTTGAGACAGATTCAGCGAAATCATTGCATACTAGCAATGAAGATATGGCAGTGATATTCAGTTGTCAATACTGAGAGTTTTTTTTTTTTTTTCCTGGATAGTTTTCTAAGGCTCCAGGTAAGAGGCCAGTTGTAAGCAAACAGGTCCAATAGTAAAAGCAGGCTTTTGCAATGTGAAAGGCACTAAACAGGCAAAGGAAAAGGTGTTTTAAATTCTAAATCCTATTTTGACTCAGTTTAAAGATACAAGAAAAAAAGGAAGAATAGTGATTTTCTTTTCATGCCCACAGGTCAAAGAAAGATCTATCTAAATTTGCTTGGATTCTATGATGAAAGACTCTGGAGAAATATTAAGTCAGATATTTACTCCCCTTAAAAGCCTGTATTTTCACTATTGTCTGGAAAATGATGTGATGGTGATTAGGTTGCTGAGGGAGCTGTATAAATAATATAAATACCATGGAATAGTTTAAAGAACTTGTATCTTCTACATTTTGTAGCATACAGGTTCTTAGGTTCTAAATTAAGGACTTAAAACCCAAAGGACTAAGAGACACCTCCTAAGAAGATGAATGACTGACAGAATTGGGGATCCTGAATTCTTCAATCCATGATTTACTCCCAAAATGTCAGCCAATTTTAAAAAAGGTAGCAGGGACAGATGGAATTTCTTTTACTTTGTCATGTGCGATGGGGTGAATTAATTAATATCTCTGTATCCTGATTTCCTTATGTATAAAAATTAAGGTATAATGTCTACTGCTGACAATTGTATTAGTACTAAGCCAGAGAACATGTTAAAAATCTAGGATATCATAGGTATGAATGAATGCAAATTATTTCCCCAAAAGGAACTGATTTGGTCACTTTTTCCAACATTTGCTATCAAGAACCAGAAGAACTGCTTCTTCTCCCATAGGGGAAAGCAGTCAACACATAGAGTTGTGTACTTGTGAAAATGGACATGAATTCAATAAGAAGCAATTATTAAAAGGGGTTTATGTTAGAAGGTGCTAGGTGCATAGAGATGATGAAGGCAGTGATGTAGCCAAGAAGTGGTCCATTTCCCCTCCTTGTTCTTCATGCCTCATCCAGTCAGTCACCAGACTTTTGTATATGATATCTTAATAGCTCTAGAGAAGTACTGTACCCTGTAAACATGTAAATAAAAAAAAGACAATTTAGAAAACATTATTGGGAAAGATGCCAGCATCATCCCTGCAAGGATAAAGACTCTTTAGGGAAAAGATTTTTTACAAATATAAGGCAGGGAATATGCAAGATAAATCATAACAGATAGCAATGCTTCTATGAAAGACTATCAGGATTATTTCAAAAGGATACAGGGGTCAATTTGAAAATGGGACAAAAAATAGGATGATTTCCCTATCAATCAGGCAAAAACAGAAATGGATGGAAATACAGAAAATATGCTTAACCCATGATTTCATCATTTTTTTTTAAAAGAATTGACCACCATTAGAAGATACTATGGAACCAACTTATTATGTTGAAAATAGGTAAGTAAAGAAAATAATCCATCATTTCTTACATTAACTAAAATAATGGGAAACTAAATAGTAAATGAAGTAAACTTTATTGAAGTATTTAGCCTAATTGATGAGGATGGGATAATATAGTTAACCTATTGTCATTTTGCCACTCTAAGTCAACTAATGCATCTACACTTTTTGTTGTTGTTTGTTTGTTTTTGCAGTACTGGAGATTAAACCCAGGGGCATTCTACCTCTAAGCTACATCACTAACCCTATTTTTATTCTTTATTTTTTGAAACAGGGTCTCACTAAGTTGAATAAGGCCTCATTAAGTAGCTGAGGCTAGCCATGAACCTGTGATCCTCCTGTCTCAGCCTCTGAAGTACTGGGATTACAAAGCATGTACCATCACACCTGGCATGCATCTACACTTTGAACATTAGTGCTTGTTGCCATCAAAAGAGAAAAAGACCATAATATCAATTGGAAGTAGTATCACCAAAACAACAACAACAAAAAACAAACAAACAAACCAAAACAAAAACCCTTGAATCTAATCAATCTAGATCCAATGACCAATGTTAAAAAAATCCAGTGGAGATACAATCAGCAAAATTGAGACTATCAGAATTTCTACAGGACAGATAATAGAGAGTCTTTAATAAATATCGGGAAGATAAACTAGAGAAGGAATCTACAAATGAAATGTGACTTAAAAGACATTTTGACCAATTACAATGTGTCAATGTGTGGACATTGGATTCTGATTTTACAGACTATAAAGGAAAAAAACCATGTTCTCTCCTTTTAATCTTTATCCTAGTGCAATTATTCTAGGATTATTATTTTTGTGTGTATGTGTGTGTATATGTACTAGGGATTGAACCCAGGGGCATTCTACCTCCGAGTTACCCCCAGCCCTATTCTATTTATTTTTTTTGGAACCAGGGTCTCGCTAGATTGATGAGAGTCTCACTACTTGCTGAGGCTGTTCTTGAACTTGCAATCCTCCTGTCTTGTACTAGGATTACAGGCATGCACTACTGTACCCAGCTCATTTTTTTCTTAAATAGACATTTAGTCAGTTTACTTCTTTACTTACATCCATTTATGGCTTCCTGTTATCTGTAAGTAAACACAAGAAAGATTTCACAGTGTCCTACTTTAAGGAAGAGTCATCAATGTGAACTTTAGGGAGAGTTTCCTGGAAGAGCTTGAAATTGATAACCTAAGAAGATGAAGAATATTAGAAAGGCTCTCTGGAAGGGGCAATGAAATGGCTCTCTGGTGCAGTCATTTTGGGTGGGGACTGGGCAGGAGGTTGGAGCTCTTTGAAGAGGAGTTCCATGTTGTTTGTTGGAAGTAGGAACAGCTACAAAAACCAAGTCTGAGAGGAGTTGCTTTGAGGGCAGCAGGATTCATCATTGCAAGTGTTTTTTTGCTACTTAAGTACCAATATGAGGCTCACTTGTAAAGCAGTGATCCTAATCCATTCTCTTTCAGGATACCCATTCTCTCGCATTCCACTCCATGGCATTCCCTGGTCCTGAAGGTCAGGCTGTAGCACTACCTCCAAGTTAGGGACCAGCTTTATGCTGTGCACTTATAATCAATAATGGCATAATGTGTCTTGACACTCCAGATGAACACTGATGACTAAATGAATTAGAACTCCTGTCCTGTGGAGGTGATAAGGCAGTACCCAGTATCAGGAGCTGTGTCAAGGGTGCTAGAGATTCAAGGGAGGGACATTGGAACCGGCCAGTCCAGAGCCAGTGAACAGGTCCAGGTCAAAGAATGAAGTGCAGGAACAAACTCTAGCATCAAGAATTATATTCAGACTAAAAGTCTGGTATGTTCCTTGAGGTGAAAGGACCATAGCCAAAGGCATGACTTCCCCCACTCTTAAGATTTGAGACATGCTTAGCTCTGTGAGGCAGGAAGTGAGTCTGGAACAAGTGAGAAAGGGGTCAAAGTAATCCAACAAGATAACCGATAACCTTGGATGCAAATGCATTCCATCTTTATTGATCATACAGAGTGTGTGTGTGTGTGTGTGTGTGTGTTTTACAGGGCAATGAATTTGGCATCAGACTGATGCAGTTTTGACTCTGCTTTCTAGTTTATTGAGCAGAGTGACTTTGAGTTGGCTATTAAGTCTGCCTTAACCTATTTATTTTAAAATGGAATCATTGGCAGATAGTAGGAATTTAACAGCATAGCTCTTTTTAGTGGATTTATTTCAAAGCTTCAGTTGTGTTAAGGTCAAAAGATGACTCCATTTCCCTTCTGATATTGCTCACCTTACTTAAATTGATACTTAGGATCAAAATAAATCTGTCTCTAAACTCCCCTTTGCCATATCAATTTCCAACATGTTAATGAATGGAAATCAACACTACAAAAAAATTGTAGAGAAAGAAAATGATAGTTGTGTTTTCCAAGAAACAAAAGGCAACACAGCTGCAAGAGCCAGGGATAGCTGCCACTTGAGGGAATTTGTCTTCAATGGTCCAGCATGAGTCATGGGGCCAGGGGATTATTCCACATGATGTGCTATAAACCTGGGTCTAGAATTTACTCATCACTGGGCGTATAGGTTTATTGAGGGAAAGGTGATGACAAATCAACCTGAGCTAGTTACATAAATATTTACGCTTTATAGAATTTACTGAAAATGACCAGTTACTATAAGTAACTATTTGCTGTTAATTACATACTAAGTCCTTTGTCATCTGGGACTTATAAGACCCTTAGAAATCATTCTTCTCCTCTACACCTGTTGCTTCAATCCTTTTGGAATATGCTAAAGGAGAAGTTACCCAGCTATTGATTAAGTACCTCTAGGGGTGGAGTGGGGAAGTCACTTTCTCAGGAGGCAGGCCCTCCCATTGTTAGACATTGCACTTGATGGGAAATGTTTCCATAATTTGAGCTGGAACTCTCTCTCCAGAGTTCGACTATTGCTCCTGCTTTCACACTCTGAATTGTTTCTCAGATATTTTAGGATAACTATAATATCTTGGCAATAGATCTTCACCATGAGCTACATGTTAGTCCAACTATTCTTCATATGATATGATCTCAATTTCTCCTCTTATTCTGGTCCTCTTCTCAAGCCATGCTCCATGTTTACTATCTCTCCTAAAGTATCATGGTCATTGTGATATTTATTATTTAATGGTTTTATATAATTAATTTACAATTAATTTTAAAATTAATTTTAATTAATTTAGTAGTTATAAAACTACTCCTATAATATGGATACTCATTATTCCTATTCTATTGAGAAAGCTAAGGCATAGGAAGGTTAAATAACTTGATCAAAGATAATAAAGAAAGGAGTCAGGATATGAACTCCAGCAACCCACTAAAAGTCTACACTCTTAAACTGTACAATTTTATTTTTCTGGATATAGTACTTCTGGTGTCATCTAATTAGTAATAAGGATGGAAAAGCTATCACCTTCCTCTATTTCTGTATCCTAAGATCACATTAACATTCCTGGCTGATATGGTTGACCAGGCACATGCAGCGAATTTAAAGTCAAAGAGTCATATCCTGAAATTCTATACCTGCTTTGCAAAAGGCCATGCAGAGGTCCTACGTTTTATCTTGAAGAAGGTAGAATCTTATTAGGCATTAATTATTATTATTATTTAAAATGTTTATTCTGTGAATTTTAAATTTTATTTTATTTTATTTTGGGGGGGGGGGCAGAATCTCGCTATGTTACTTAGGCTGGTCTTGAAATCCTGGGCTCAAGTCATCCTTCCAAGTAGCTCAGAACACAAGTGCACACCACTGTGCCTGCTGCATTAATTATTTTTTATAGTGAAATCCATCATATATTTTTGATCAAGAAAGTAAGTCTTACATACTTGAAGCAATATTCATATTTTATACTTTATATTCATATTTGAAATATTACTCTAAAGGCAGTGTTGAGGATAACTAGGTAAGGATGAAACTATAAACAGGGAATTGGATGGTGATGGGAATAATCCAAGCAAGATCTGAAGGGCCTGAGGATGAAATGGAAGGAAGAGATTCAGGCAGTATATAAGAAGTATATAAGATTCAGGAAGTATATAAGAAGGTTGTAGGGGCTGGACTTGATGACTCATTGGATTAAAGAGAATAATGATAATGAAGAGAGGAATTAAGGATTTCCAGATTTCTTGTGGGGGACTTTGTGGTTGTGGCATCACTAACCAACATTGGGAATATAGTCAAAGGAAAGGTGCTTTGGGGCAGGGGTTGAGTGAAATGAGCTGTGAGGGAAAGCTAGGAGTGGTTGGGAAGGGAAAAGACAACAATATCCTGAGAGTGTATCAGCAGGGAACACATGCAAGAACTCAAAAGAAAGGTCCAGGCTGTGGGTATTGACTTATAAGTGGGAGAATTTTCAAGGAAATTATGGGAGATGAATAGGAAAGGGGTATTCCAGATGGAACCCTGGGGCAAAGCATCCATCCTTTCATGATGCTTTGAAGATTAGAGGGGAAAGGAAGACCCCTTAATTCAAAGCAGTCTGGTGGGTGGTAATATTCCTCCAGGTCTAGACAGCATACTACAGTTTGGCTTTTGTTCTTGGGAGCCCCCAAGGATAAAGTCCCTGATCTGTCCTTGATGTCTTCCTATGTCAAAACACAAGCAAAATGATTCTAATTTTCTTTATTGCCTTGTCAGCTGTAAAATAATTTGTATTTGCATAGGGAATAACATGTTTGGCAAAAACCATAGTCATCCTATCAGAATGGTCCTCAAATACTCCAGAATGGAGCATGGACATTTGATACAAAATGGACATATTTTGCATTGTATGTCTGGTGATGGTAGGTGATTATCTCTAAAGAAAAAAAATCAATTTTAAGAATCGAATATAATTAATGTAAGAATAATTGTTAAAAATCTGTTTTTATCTACAA
This sequence comes from Graphiurus murinus, assembly GCA_004027655.1. Lineage (NCBI taxonomy): Eukaryota > Metazoa > Chordata > Mammalia > Rodentia > Gliridae > Graphiurus > Graphiurus murinus. The sequence continues at coordinate 14,146 of PVLC010002285.1, read as the reverse complement.
TATAAATGTTAGGTCATTCCACTCCAACATTCTTTCTTAAGAAAGTTAATTTCCTTTTCTTTATCATTTAAATAGTTTCTGTGGCTTTTTCATTTACTGATACATTCATTCATAAAACATTTATTATATGAAATATAGTAGGTGTCAGATACTACACTAGATGTAAAAGATTACTTCCTTATTTTTTAGACAATAGCAAGAATATGGAAAGTCTTAAATCGAGTGTGTAAGTACAATCATGTACTTGGTGAGTTCTAGATGTGAATTTGTACAAAGATGGTACTGGGAGGGCTGGTAGCCTCTGTAAGTTGAAATCTTCTGCTACATTTTAGAAAAGCTTCTAGGCAAAACTCAGTTCAAAGGGACAGGGGAAATACTGATATGCTAGGTAGAAGGAACATAAAACATTTTACTTTTGGAACAGTGCTGAGTTTATCAATGACATTTAAACTATTGGTGTAGTTTTGAGCTGTTGCCTTATTATATGCTCATTTTGGGTATATCTCCAGTGATAACAGGGGAGAGAAGGATGGCAAAGTCATTTCAATTTTGAATGAAGAAAAAGAAAGTTCCTGCACTCCTAGAAACATGTTCGTCTCTGGGTCCTCAGAGCCTACACATCTCTCCTGGAGTAGAAATGAGAATAGAGGACTCACAGTCCCCATGATGGATCAGAGCTCATCTTTGTGTAACGTCACAAGAGTCTTATCTGAGACCATCTGATTCCTTGAACTCGATGTCTTTTCTCACTCACCTTCTCTAGATTTGACAGATTCTTCAAGGCTGTGAGATGGAAACAAAGAAAGACATGGGACAGAGACCTGGGACATAGAAAGTGCTCTATAGATATGTTTCCTATCCCACTCTTCCTGGTTTCTTCAACTCTATGCCTTCCTGAGGCTTAGTCTGAAGAAAGGTGTAGAAATGGATGTCTCCCCAAGATTCAGTGTTGAATCTTACTCTTCATTATGATATTAACAGGTGGATGAAGGCATTTATAAAAGAGGCTTTGCACAGTCTTTTTTTTTTGCATCTTCTGCCTTCCATCATGTGAGCATGTCACAAGGAAAAAATGCCACCACTTCGATCTTGGATTTCCCAGCTTCCAGAACTGTGAGAAGATAAGTTTCTGTTCTTTATACATTACCCAGTCTGCGTTACCGCAGCCTGGATGGACTAAGATAGTGACCGAAGCACAGAATCCTGTACTAAAATAACTTTGAATTCATGTTGTTGAAGAAGGAAACACTAACATTTGATCTGTGGCTGAAGTGATGACGTAATGGCTTTCTGTCTGTAAATTAGAACCGGTGAATGGAGAACTCCTAACCTAAGGAAACTCAGTGATTATTTCAACAAAAGAAAGCGAAGTATCATAAACCTTTGGACGAATGTCCTGGGTGAATGTCTAGAGTCTCCAAAGGAAACATTGGTCTGGAGTGTGGGTTAGTCAGAAGAGTTAGGGGAAGAGATGGTGGACATTCTTATGTGGTCATTTCGAAGGCATGCAGTCTCTTTACTACATTCCCTGAGTGATAAGGGTCCCACTCTTAAAAATGCATTCAACTGAACAGAGGAGGTAGAGTCTATTTATTATCCTAGACTCTGTTTCAGAAAAATCAGGCACAAACTTATTGAGCATTTACTGCTATAAAGGAATAATCTTCCATACAAATACATACAAGTCATATTGGTTCGTAACAAAGCAGCAAGAGAGGAGTAAATTGCAAGAGAATAATGGATGGTAAATGAAACAGTTTTGGTGTGTATTAAGATTGGAAATCAGGCTCTCTAAGCTAGAGCAAAGGGGATAAGAAGGGAAGGCTGCAGACCTTCTTCTCTCCTTATTCTTATTTCTAATTCAGAAAGCAGCAGCCATGACTGGGTGATCTGGAGCCTGCCTGGAGCCCCCTGTACACGCTGGCCAGTGTCAAGCTTCCTCTTTCCAAGTGGAAACAGGTAAGGAGTTCAGCAGCACAAAGCAATGGATGCCTTTTCTTTCCTAATTGTCAACAGAAGTCAGAGCTTTGAAGTTTTTAACGTGACAGAGGCAAGTACTGTGAATACTGCTGGCTTTGAGTTCCAAAGAAACCAAAAGGGAAGTTCAGGTGAAATTAATGTCCTGATCTGGTTTGAGAAATGGTAACTGAGGACTAAAGTGAACTGAGCCGGAAAGTGATTACTATCAGACTCTTGTAAGACACTTGTCTTGAATAAGTCATTTTATACAAGTGTTTATTGAACACCTATTCTATGCAAAGCGCTGTTATCTGTAGAAGGAAATTTAACAGACAATAAAACAGATTTGTGTAAAGCTACTAAGTTAAACAACAAGAAATTGTAGTCATATGGCCATTTTTGACCTACACAGAAAGCAATTTTGTTACCAGGTTATGATCTCTCCTCAGTATAAATATTATAGGGCAGTACCTCAGTACTTGCTTCTCTGTGTGGAAAGAATTTATGCAGAAAGTGCCAACGAGGGGGGGAGGATATAAGAGGTTTTTTTAAGAAAGTGAGGACACAGTAATAAAAGAAGGCTGTGATAAAGGGAAATGTGTTCCAGAGAAAGGGTTTGGTTTTGAGAGGGAGCATGTTTCCCCTGACCAAGAAATGACCTGGGACAAAGGTTATGCTCCAGAAAGAGAGTCTGAAGGGGTTCGTTTCTGGGAGTGGGAAATAGTGTGGAGTCTTCCACGGTGCGCGTTTTATTTAGCTTGAAACCCTTCCACTGCTGCATACACATTTGGGAGGTCATTATCTCTTTGCATTGCACCTTAGTATTCAGTGCACCTTAGTGAGTCTGGGTTGTCTCCACCCCTTCCCACAGGGAGGAGAGGTGTTTAAATGAGGCCCTGCAGGTGGTTCAGCCTTCTGGTATCCCTGCAATTTTCTAACCAAGCGCAGCTGTTTCCCTTAAAAGGGCCGGTTTAACCTCTTCCCTCAGGTGCTTCATATCTGTCCCAATCCAGCCCACCTGCTTCTCTAATTACTTAACATTTCAATTGCATATGGCTCAACCTAACACATTCGAGTGGTGATAAAGAACTAAGGATAATGATGTAAAACTGTAAATACATTATGTCCATTCGTGGTAAGTGCCTTGGAGACTATCTGGGTAAGGGGGGGGGGGTTATGAGAGGAAGGGGTTGATTTGTCTATCAGTGGCCTCACTACTAAACTGAGATTTTGTTGAGAACCTGAAGGAGGTAAGGGATTTAGCTAGGAGGTCAGGAAGTAAAGGAGTTCCCACTCAAGGTGGCAGAAGAAGAAGAATGGCGAGTCTAAAGGCTTGGAGGAACAGCACAGAGGTTAATGTGGCTGAAGCCAAGTGAGTCAGTAGAGGAAGTGAGGTAAGTTAAGTAGTTAGCAGGAAATCAGAGCACAAAGGGCTGTAGGCAAAGCGGGGCTTCTCTTCTGCTGAGCGAAATGAGGAGTCACTGCAGGTCTTCGCAGATTTGAGCATCAGAGGGATGTGATCAATGTAGATTTTAATGACGTCGCTCTGGCTGATGTGTCAGGAATAGGCTGTAGAGGACAAGAGTGGGACTGGAGGTCCTGATGCGAGGTCATAGACAGTTGAGACAAAGGAGGTGGGCATGTGAGTTAGTAAGGTAGCAGTGGAGATGCTGGACCTATTTGGAAGGTGGACTGAAAGGATTGCCTGAGAGTTTATTGTAAGGTCTGTGAGATAATTCTAAAAATGATTATGTGCCAGGTAAACAAAGATATTCATACTTTTTTTTCTTTCTTGAGGTAACAGGAATTGAGCTAGGCAAGCACTCTATTACTGCACTAAATCCCCAGCCCTGTTTAAAGTTTTCCTTCCTTCCTTCCTTCCTCCCCCTTCTCCCCCCTTCCCCCCCTTCCCCTTCCCTTCCCCCTCTCTTCCTCTCTCTCTCTCTCTCTCTCTCTCTCTCTCTCTCTCTCTCTCTCTATTTTGCTGTAGTACTGGGAGTTGAACCCAGGGGCATTCTACCCCTAAACTTCACCTCCAGCCCTATTTTATTTATTTTGAAACAGGGTCTTGCTAAGTTATCATGCATTGCAGGCCTTGAAACTGCCATCTTCCTGTCTCGGTCCCCTATCCATGTATTGGGATTACAGGTGTGCACCACCATGCCCAGCTAAATTTTATTTTTGAGACAGGGTTTCGCTAAGTTGCTGAGGCTAATCTCAAACTTGTGATCCTTCTTCCTCAGCCTCCCATGTAGCTGTAATTACATGCATCCGCCAGAATACCTGGTTTCAGATAATCATAATTTAGTGAGTACTTATTCTCTTTAAAATGAAAGTATAACTGATTGGATCTTATGCAATTGTTTCCCCAAAGGTTTACCATTTGACTTATCCTGTGCCTAGAGGTATTTCTATTCATTTACCCAAAGAGTAATGCTGGTACCAATAAAACATAAAGGCTAAGAGTCACACAGACCTGGGTTCTGCATCTGCCGTCTAGCAATGGTGTGAGGTATCTTTCTTGGAAACCTCAGCTTTCTCTGTTAAATGAAGCTAATAAAACTACTTGGATAGGCGGCCGTGATTAAGTAAGATAATGCATGTAAAGTGTCTAGCAATAAATGTTTTATGTAAATTTCAGTGATAGTGGAATGTGTAGGGACACCATTTACATGCTTGGCAGCCCTCCATGATGCTTCCGTATATTTTATCTGTATCTGACTTTGGAAGCTTTTTAACTGAGAATCATTTTATGGTGGCTGCTTTTTTATGCTGCTAAAAATAATAGTCAATCTGTCTCAAAAATTTTTATTGGAAACTTGTGACATTTATGAAATAAATAAAAGTAAATAAGTGAAAACTATGTTAGGTCCTGTCTCCCAAGTCCTGCAAAATGCCTCATTTGACCCTCTGGCCACTCCAGACCTGAGGCCTCCTCTTCTGACCAGCACTTTGGCACTCAATAAAATTTGGTGCTCCTGACACTTGCATCTTTAAATCATTAAAACCAGATGTCTACCTTGATTGCTGTCCCCAGGTACCTGAAGAAGTAACCTAAACATGATCTCCTGATCCTGTCTGAGAATTTGGGCCCTGACTTACTCTGATCACAGCCTTTCTCAGAGCCTGGAGCTTGGTTCTTGAATGCCTGCCTGGAGACCAGGCCCTCTCGCTAGGGTAACTACAGAATTTTATGCCCAGACTGAATACCTCTGAGATTGCAATGAGGACCTATAGACAGTTATAAAGGGGCAGCCCTATCCTTAAGTATGTAACCATGTCTGGTTCTGCATAGGACTGTCCAATTTTTGACTGTTATTCTAGTATCCCATTGGTGCTACTTTTCACTTTTGAATTGTCCTGATTGGGGCAATAAATTGTATAACCCACTGAGTTACAGAAAAATGTTTTTCTAATTAATCTGAGACCCAATTCTTATTTAGTACATGGATGTGTTTCAAGTTATATTCTGGTTCATTTATGTAATTTACGTATTCTGGTACCAGCAAAGTTTTGATTACTACAGCTTTATGGCCCATTTTAATATATGGTGGAGCTAATCCATCATTATGTTTTTTCTCTATCAAAATTTTCTTGACTATTTTTTTTAGCATTTTCTTTCCAATGAGCTTTAGAAATAGCTTGCCACATTTATGTTTAAAAAATGGGTACCAAAATATAGTTAGGAGAAATTAGTTCTAATGTTCTCCAATATAAGTGGGTAACTATAGTCTGTAACAATTAATAATATACTTCAAAATACCTAGAAGAGTCTGAATGTTCCCAACATATAGAAATGACAAGTGTTTGAGGATATGAAAATGCTAATTATCCAGATTTGATTCTTATACATTGTATGCATGTGTTAAATTATTCGGAATCCCATAAATATGTGTAAGTATGGGATTTCTCTGAGTTAATTAGGTTAATTTGGGGAGAACCAAAATTTTTATCATATCAAGTATTTCTGTACTTCCTGTCTTTCTGTCTGGATTATTATTAATGCACATTGTGGAGCTAAAGTTATGCTCTGTCCATTTTTAGGGATACCCCACTAGTAGGATTTGTTGCCTCTTTCCAGGAGTTATTATTTTCTACCTGTGGTGGATCTCATGTTTACACAAACTGCAGTGTCCTCAGCAGGGTCAGACTTACTCCTAAGCCACCCCTGCAAAGGCATGCTACTCTTTCCCATTTTACCCTGTCCTGGTGCAAGAACTGGTCATGTAGGGAAAACCACAATACATGATATGTTAGGATGCTTTCATTAAACAGCACAAGCTTGCTTTCAGTACTCTCAGTGAACCCCAAAATGCATTTATATTATATACACTTTAATGGAAATATAATGAGAAAAATATCAAGTGGCTCCAATGAATTCAGGGTAAATCTGAGATCATACACACCTGGAGTAGAAAGCTAGTCAATGAAAGAAGGCACATTTGGAAGACTGAAGGTGCTTTTCATTGCAAGTGGCAGGCTAACTTTCAACATTATCCTACAGGTAGGTCAGTTGGATGCTCATGAGGGCAGAAATGGCTGGGCAGCATTTGTTGAGTTTGTTTGGCTTTTACTTTAGACAGCCTTCTGGGTAGCTATGCATATTGCTGTCACTTTGCTGCTCCACGCTAGGACATTACTGGGTATCTTTCTCTCGGCTTCACTCATGCAAAAATAAGGGCAATGTATGAAAATTAGAAAAATCAAATTGACGAGTCAGGCTTAGTTTTGCATTTGCTCTTTGAGATAGGGATGTGGCTCTTTGATTACGCTTATTGCTTATGTGAGGGGAATTATGACACAGGTCAGTAGAATCTCTGAGGAGAAAGTGCAGATCTGCTGCCTGAGAGGCAAAAGCTTATGTCCTCCCCTCTGGAAAAGGCAGAGCTCCTTTAGGCAGGTGAAATGGCCAAGCAGGTGTCCTGACAGCCAGGCCTCTTGACCTTTGAAAACACACACCTCCCGCTATGCCTTTCACTCAATTCTCTGCCAGCCAAGAAAATGGTGTCAAGTTTTACTTTCTAAAATATATACTACAGAAAACAGAAGCATATTGAATAACTGAGTATACATTTTTTCCCCCATCCATTTGTTTGATTTAAGATCACCATTTACAATGTAGTGTGTTGTCTTCAAACTAAATTGCTCTAAAGACGTCATGGCTTTACAATTCTGGCAGGTGCTACAATTTTTTTTTTTTTTTTTTTTTTTGTGGCACTGGGGATTGAACTCAGGGGCATTCTACGTCTGAGCTATACCCCCAGCCCTATTTTTTATTCTTTATTTTGAAACAGGGTCTCACTAAGTTGCGGAGTGCCTCACTAGGTAGCTGAGGCTGACCGTGAACCTGGATCCTCCAGTCTCAGCCTCCCAAATGCTGTGATTACAAGCGTGCGCCACCACGCCCGACTAGGTGCTACAATTTGCAGGCTGGAAACCGATGTGAGTGCTGGGCTGGGGTGAGTGTGATGAGCTATCTTATGGGGTCTGTGGGGGAAGGAGAGGAAGTAGGTTTATATATTCACTAAGTGCAGGGGTTTAGGAGAGCAGCTTACAGAGGGGCTACTGCAGTAATGGGGTAGCAAGTGGCCCAGTGTCAATCCTTGAGGAGGGGGGAGGTGGAAAGCAGGTGCCTAATAAGTAGTTACTGTAAGAATCCTTGAATAAATTATTTTGGGGGAATGTTTCTATCCACATGCAGTGGGTAGTAGGGGAAGATATCATTCTTGGGGAAAGTGACTAGGTGAAAGCCAGTTTGGGCATTAGCCAAATGTCTACACTGCTACCTGCATTGTTACAATTGTTACATTGTTCTGCATTGACCAGAATGAAGGAGAAAGAAAAGTCCTGTCCACTGGACTGGCCAGATGAGAGTGTGCATGTGGATAGGTGATGCTCCATCTCAGAGAGAAGAGGCACAGACTTGCCTCTGATTCTCAGGCCTCGGGTTGTAAATGCTACTTTGATCTTGAATAAGATTTTGTGGCTGAAGAAAGAAGATGCAAGAGGGTCAGGTGTCATAGCTGCAGCACCTCATCTTAAAGAACTGATTCCTAGTCCTTCACAGGGGTAAAGATGGATGAAGAGAATGTGTGGAGCACTTGCTCCTTGTACAAGTTCTTATGTTTGGTATTTCTTTAAGAGTTGTACACAATTCCTTTTTAAGGTTTGATTTATTTATTTATTTATTTTGCAACAACATCTTGCTAACACTAGCCATGAGATGAACCAGATTTATTTGAGCTCTAGGGAATATTGATTGCTTTTGTAAATATAAAGTTGAAATCTATTCTGTTTTCTCCCTAGGTTCATTATTCTTCATTTGATTCTTGAAACATCACAAAATCATGAATTTGGGTATTTCTTAAATACACACACACACACACACACTATTTATTGTGTGTGTTTTCCATCACATTCTCTTTTTATTTAGCATTGTATTTTAAGATCTACCATTGTGATACACAATGGTTCATTCATTTTAATTCTATTTCCTTTAATGCTATTACTTTGAATTGTATACTACAATTACTTGTCTGTTAATGGATATGTAATCAAGGTCCCTCTACCTCAGCGTTATTGACATTTTGAGCCTGATAATTCTTTGTTTTTAGGGGACTGTCCTGAGCACTGTAAGATGTTTAGCACCATCTCTGAACCCTACTCACCAGATACCAGTAACATCAATCATGACAACCAGAAGAATGTGTCCAGACATTTTAAAATATCCCCTAGGGGGCAATCCACTGAGGGCTTTGAAAACCACTGCTTTAGATTGCTTCTAATTTTCCACCATGACAAGCAATGATGCATTGTTTTCTTGGAAATGCTCCTGGTGCATATATGTAAGCTTTTCCTTAGGGTAAAGATATAGAAGCAGAAATGGAGATTTATAGATTCTTATTCTCTAAAATTTTACCAATAGCACAATACTATTTTTTTTTTTTTTTTTTTTTTTTTTTTTTTTTTTTTTTTTTTTTTTTTTTTTTTTTT